>JAWPHD010013834.1:0-65475 GCA_037043455.1 Cyrtodaria siliqua | reverse complement strand
GATGACGTGTCACGCGCACAATCCAGGTCAAGGAGCTTCAAGGTCGAGGTCGCACTTAGAGGTCAAAAAGAAGTTTTTTTGTGTCCATATTTCATGTCCGGTAAATAATTCTGACATTCATGGAGGGATTTTCAAATAATTTGGCAGAAGTGTTCCCACAACAAGACTATGCGTCTCAAGCAAAATCCAGGTCAGTAGCTTCAAAGTCAAGGTCACACTTAGCAGTCAGAAGATGTCATATGTCCCTGTATTTGACTGAAGTCATGTAAGTCCTGTCCAGTCTATAACTTTGTCATTCCGTTGAGGATTTTTATATAACCTGGCAGAAATGTTTGCCAGAACAAGATGATGTGTTATGCACAAAACCCAGGTCCATAGCTTCGAGGTAAAGGTCAGAAGATGCCTTATGACCCTGTATTTGAATTAAGTCAAATTGGTTGTGTTGGGTGTATAAACTTTGTCATCGGTCACCTTCCAGTTTTGCTAAACTTTACCTGATTTTACCATTATGCCCATGAATATTTATAAACATTGGTTCAAACTTATGATGTCATCACATTTTGAGCTTTATGCATAAACATATTGTTCATATATTCAAAAACCGCTTCGGAGGCATTTCTTGTTTATATATGGAAAAGAGGCCCAGGCCCTTCAGTAGTGGGGAAAAAAAACGTGAATTTCGACATAAAGGGGGAAAACAATAGTCTGATTTTGAGACATAGGGGAACTGTGTCCTGGCAGAAATTGAAGATTTGAGTGTGCATATATGCAAAAAAATATACATTTTAGATAAACTGACTTGTACAAATGTATCCCAAACATAACAATGTCGTGAAAGTAGATAGGAGGAAATGAAGTTTAGCAAAAAAATAACTTTTTAGTTTTTTTTAGGGAAATTTTCTCAGCCAAAGAGGGGAAAAAAGTAGGCTCTTTTGCTATGGGAAGGGGCTGAACATCGGTCCCATGTTTACGCACAAAAAAAACTGATATGTAACTTTCATATTTTGAGAATCCAAATTCTATAATAGACACAATTAATATAACCGGATTTAACCAGCCTGGACAACCGCCAAACGCCAAAACTGTTACCAACCTCGTAATTCATTCTTGCGCATATTCAATCACAGATAATTTTAAGAACCCGTGAATAAATCTTTACTTTTAATCGACACATATACTTTGTAAATATAATTTTGATAAAGTTAAACGGTTTAGTTTAATTTTTTCCGTTATTTGGCGATTAAGTTACTTAAAAGAACTTGTTTATACTTCAATACATGCATTCTTTTGAGCAACTTCTTATTTTTACTTCAATCACTTTAAATTCTTCAGGGCATCACCTAGGGTTGAACTATACCTGGAACAGCTACTGTTATTTGAGCACATCGTCGAGCTTGACGTCTCCCACTGCGGCCTCGGTGATGACCATGAGATACTCGCTCATGTGGCACGACTTCAGAAGTGAGTTTTATCACAGATTATATTACAGTAGCTACATTTTTGTGTCCTCTGTGTAGCATGGCAGACACTTAGGGTTCACTTTGTCCATCGTCCGTCCATCACACTCAAAGCAAATTGTTTTTACATATTACTAACTTTTGATCATTACGTGGTGGGAGTGTTAACTTTCATACCACCATCCAACCCCTTCTTCAAAGAAGCAAAAAACAGAGTTTCCTGGGGTATGAAAATAAAACCTTAATTTCGGCTTTAAAAGTTTGCATATTTTAAAATTGAAACATTTAATAGGTAGTTTTAAACAGGTTATCGCCTTTTGTCAGCAAAATATCCGTTAAAAAACCTGCTAATATATTAAGCTTTCCCATCGCTTAATGGAATTAAGGCGGGACCACGTAAATGACGTAATGCACATATTCATCTAATACTCCAAGAAATGTTGTTAACCTGGTCCCATGACCAATAACTCTGACTTTCATTTTGATACAGTTATGCCTCTTTCATAAAACTTTTAACCTGCAACATAACCTGGCTCATAACATGAATACTGACCTGTGGTCATACAACTTTATACAGTTCTTCTTTATCAATTATTCAGTGCCAGTAACATATCCTACTCTTGACTTCCATTTTGGCAGATTTATGCCCCCTTTTATTAAAATTTAACCTGCCAACCTAACCAAGCTCTTAACCATGTTAACTGGCCATGACTTAAAGTTCTCCGGTAGTTACTAAAAAAAGGGTGGCCATTCATCTTTAAGAAGTATGTGACCTATGTTCATGAAACTTTACAAACATACTTATCAACCTGCAATCTAACCTATGCTCATAACTTGACAAAATATTGACTTATGGGTCATGAAACTTTGCACAGTTCTTCCTTATCAATTATCCAATGCAGATGTGTACATGTTTTCATAAACTTTAACACTAAAGAATTCAAACTTCATAGCTAGATTGTCCTTGCTGAAATAAGCACATGGCAGGTGACACAAGTTTTCCATGGAACACCCTTCTAGTTATTAATAGAAAATCAGTTATCCAGGTACATTCTTTGACAAAAGCAGCAAAATTACTTTAAAACAAAATTATTGTGACCTTGACTTGATCTTTGACCTCCATCATAGAAAATGTCTGGAAAATGTTTGTCTGGGCTGGTAGGGGACTATGGATTGCCCTGCAATTCTTGATGCTCTTGTTATTTGTTGATTTATAAAAGTATTTTTATGCCATGTCATCCATCAAGTCTGGGTGTTGTAATATTAGTGTACTTGTAATATAAACTGCTTTTAATAATGTCCTGACGTTGACACATAAATAGGTCATATTTGTGGCAAAAAACCAGTGTGAGATGTAACGTATGTAATGTTCATTAACATCATCCATTATTAAGACAATAACATTCAACTGTTAACTGTTTCTTTAAGTGTAATAAATGTGATGTACCTTAAACTTTTTTTGATTATATTATTAAAAAAAAATGGCATTCCATGTTAATGTTTTTGTAGTAAATCATTATGTATTCTTAACTCTTTTATTTTTTTACACAATAGGTAGATGTAGTGTTTGTTTTAACACCACCCCTCCCCCCCCCCCCCCCCCCCCCCCGCACCCCACTTGAAACTTTTTTTTTTTACATATTTCTTTGTTGTTTTAGTCAATTCTTACACATATATGTTGCCCCCCTTCCCTCCGCCCCAACGCCACTCCCCCCTCTCCCCCCCACAGCCCACCCCCACTTGATTTTTTTTTTTTACATATTTCTTTGTTGTTTTAGTCAATTCTTACACATATATGTTGCACACCTCCCCACCGCCCCCAACTCACTCCCCCCTCTTCCCCCCCCACCCGCTCCCTCCCCACCCCAGACCCCACTTGAAACCACCCCCGCCTCTCACAGTCACCTCGCCCCACTTGAATTTTTTTTTTTTTTTTACATATTTCTTTGTTGTTTTAGTCAATTCTTACACATGTTGCCCTCCACCCACCCCATGCCTCTACCCCATCCCCACTCAAACTCGATTTTTTAATTATTATTTTTTCTTCATATTTTTGGTGAATTATTACATAGCTTCTTACACATATATGTTGCCACTCACCACACCCACTCCCCCCCCACCATCCACCCCCCCGCCTCTCTCCCCACCCCCGACCCCGCACCCCCCACTTAAAACTCGATTTATTTTTATTTATTTTTTACATATTTCTGTGTAGTTTTGGTCAATCTTACACATAGTTATGTTGTGCTCCCCAACTCCACCCCACATTGTTGTAGCCTTGTTTTCTGATGGTAAATACTAGCTATAAATTTATTATTCTTCCGAAAAATCGAATAGTCGAGCTGCGCTGTTCTCCTGACAGCTCTTGTTATATCTACTAATACAAGCTCAACTGGGACACTACAATCTCATATGGGCCAGTTCAAGCGTCAGCTGGGTCAATACAAGCTCAACTGGGCCAATACAAGCTCATCTGGTCCAGTACAAGCTGATCTGGGCCAATACAAGCTCAACCAGGCCAATACAAGCTCATATGGACCAGTACAAGGTCATCTTGGCCAATACAAGCTCCACTGGGTCAATACAAGCTTAAGTGGGCCAATACAAGCTCACCTGAGCCAATAAAAGCTCAACAAGGTCAATACAAGCTCAGCAGGGTCAATACAAGCTCAACTGGGCCAATACATCATTATGTGGTCCCACCTTAATTCCATTAAGCGATGGGAAAGCTTATATTAGCAGGATTTTATAATTGATATTGCGAAAATAAAACACTTCAAAAAAACAAAAAACGTTTTACTGAAAAATGCAATAACCTGTTTAAAATTACCTATTAAATGTTTTAATATACAACATGCAATAACTTTTTAAGCCGAAATTAAGGTTTTTATTTCATACCCCCAGCCAACTCCGTTTTTGCTTCTTGAAGAAGGGGTTGGATGGGGTATGAAAGTTAATACTCGAACCATGTAATGGCTCATCTGGGCCAGTTACTATGCTCAACTGGGTCAGTACAAGCTCAAATGGGGCAATACAAGCTCAACTGGGCTAATACAAGTTCAGCTGGGCCAATACAAGCTTATCTGGGCCAATACAAGCTCAACTGGGTCAATACAAGCTCAACTGGGCCAATGGAAGCTCAGCTGGGCCAATACAAGCTCAACTGGGCCAGTACAACCTCAACTGGGCCATGCAAGCTCAACTGGGTCAATACAAGCTTAGCTGGGCCAATACAAACTCAGCAAGGGCCAATACAATCTCATCTGGGCCAACACAATCTCACCTGGGTCAATACAAGCTCAGTTGGGCCAATACAAGCTCATCTGGGCCAGTACAAAGCTCAACTGAGTCAATACAAGCTCAAATGGGTCATACAAGCTCAGCTGGGCCAATACAAGCTCAGCTTGATCAATACAAGCTCAAATTGACCAATATAAGCTTAAATGGGCCAATACAAGCTCAGCTGAGACAATACAGAAACCAACTGGGCCAATACAAGCTCAAATGAGCCAATACAAGCTCAAATGGGCCAGTACAAGCTCAGCTGGGCGCAGTACAAGCTCAACCAATATTACTTATATTGGCCCAATTGGAATTCATATTATGCAGATCTTCAACATTAATAATAGTTAATTAATAAAAAGTTTTAAGAAAGGAAAAGTGGCCAGTATTGAACTTTTGGAATATGGGTCCATGCAGCTTGAGCCAATAGTAGATGATTATGAGAGTAAAGCAGCATGTTCTTGTCAAGTGTTGGTCCAAGAAACCCAACACCACTCTTTGAGTCCCTTCTTTGTAATCGCTACAATTTGTTTCTTGTTCTACATGACAGCCTTGAGGTTCTCAACTAGGTCACAATGCTATGACAGATCTTGGCGTGCGGCAGATGACGACACCGTACAGAATGTTCCAGAGAGGTCCAGCCAAACTCAGAGTTCTTCTGCTGTCAGGTAGGGAGACCTCTGTAACGTTTTGTGCCACATGTTCTGTTTGCGCTATATGTGCAGGTTCATTTATTAGCTTGACTATTCAAAGAATAACAGAGCTTATGTAATCACCCGGCGTCCATGTAAGCTGTGTTTACAAGTCTATGTATCTTACATTTCTTATCCTAGCACAACACCAAATTTGGCCATGGGCTTCCTTATAGCATTATTAAGGGCTGCGTAAGCAATTTTGCTTCCTGTAAGCCATGAGCTCCCATGGAACCCAGTTCTGATAGCCCATAAAATGTGTCCCATTTCACATCAAATTTTGCGTGTAAGCTGTGTTTACAAGTCTATATCTCTGACATTTCTTATCCTGGCACAACCAAATTTGGCCTTGAGCTATAACATTATCTTAAGGGCTGCTTGAGTAATTTTGGTTCCTGTAACCCCCGGGCTCCCATGGAACCCAAATTCTGATTTTTGCGTGTAAGCTGTGTTTACAAGAAATGTAAGAAATATACTCTTACATTTTTTGTTCTAGCTAAATTTGGGAATTGGTTTCCTTATAGTATGTTGTAAAGGGTTGCGTAAGTAATTTTGTCTTCTGCAAATTCTGGGCTCCCATGCAACCCAAATGTGATGACCCATAAAATGTGCAATAAAGGCAGATCAAGGATATTTCTGTGTTGTTTTGGTCTATTTTTACACATAAACCTATGTTACCCTCACACACCCCATCCCCTAATCATTCCCCCACCCCATCATCACCACCACCCGAATGTATTTTTATTTTTTATCTCTGTGTTGTTTTGTCCCCTGCCCATTGGTTTATGGGCACCCCTCACATGGAGGACAGGGGAAGGGAATTGTTTTCATTTTATCTTCCATTATTTGGAATATTAAAATTTGAATGCAATCATTTACATATAAAACAATTTAGCTTAAATTAAGATACACCAGATGAAATATCAATAATAAAAAAAAACTGAAATGAGGCCACAATAAAAACTGCCAGATATCCCCTCCTGCCCCGAGTTGCCTTTCAACCACAATTTTTTTAAATTTTACCGCAACTTTTGGATTAAAACTGATAAAATATAATAAAATTTCACGCACTGCCCCCAAATTTTACTATAATTTGTATGAGATTCTAACAATAATTTTATATCGGCCAGAGTTTCACAACCCCACCCCACATTGTTTTTAGCCTTGTTTTCTGATGGTATATACTGGCTATATAATTTATTATTCTCTGAAAAAAACGAATAGTCGAACTGACGCTGCTGTTCTCCGACAGCTCTTGTTAAATAGATTATTAGCGGAACCAATCTCACAAAATTCCTCATTCAGGCTTGCTGCAAAACGATTGCATAATAAGGCCAAATAAAATAATATGTGTGGTTCGGTTTCCCGACCGACCCTAATTTTCATTGTGGACCATAACTATTTTTTCGGAATTTTATAACCTTTATAGCCAGTGCCAATTTTTCGATCGAAAGTATTGCGATTCTCACATCATGTAATATTAACGAGACCCCATACACAATGGAGCCATCCTCCATTTGCAACATCTCGTACACTGCTTCGCAGCATTACTCGAATGTAAATCGAAAGGTTTCAATATTGGTTATGGCATCGCGCCATAGATTCCCGCCAAAACAAATTTGCATTCAAAATGAAAGTTATCCAAATTGTGCACTGTCATTTATGCGATTTCTGAATATATAGTTTATTTACATGAAAGCAGTGATAAAACCTTCATCTGTATTGTAAATAACAAACAATCAACGCAAATCATACATCGACGCATGTGGCCGACGGTCATATTGTTATATAGCAACAGCTTAGCAACAGTGCACTATTTTCTGTGCAGTTACCTTCCAGCTAACAAATTGTCAATATTTTGAACATACCAAAGCTTGATATACACACGAGGTGGGATCCCGAAGAATGACAGGATTGGCCGAGCGTTCACGATTGCGCATCCTCCTGTCGTCCCAGGAATTGTTTGGCTTTAACATGTTTAATATTCCACAAAATAATGTGAACATTTATTTGAGAAAACATTGTTGACATCAATGCCAAACACTTTTAGTTTAACATCAATCTTGAAGATTATCATCTACCACTTGATTTAAAATGTAATAAACTCAAGGTGCAATGTTCGGACCGAGTACAGTGTTTTGACGGCGCGTTCATCAACATTTGCGATAAAAGCCAATACCGGTAAAAATCATTTAAATTTTAAATGTTTGAATATATGAAAAACGTAACTGTTACATTTCATTTTTGTGATAGATGATATGATAGATACAGTTTCACAGAATTGAAACGTACGTTACACTTGTTCAGACTATGTATATATGTTAATGTTTTATGTTGACCCATGTTTGGCATGGTTCTCTCTAGTTCTGTTTTATATCATTGAATTCTTTATATGTGTTTAATTATAGCTTGACTTCCTTTAAAGGACACATACTCTGGAATGTAATATTATGTGACAAACAGCATTTTGTTTATCAACGACATTTTATTGCAAACATTGATGGATCATACTGTAATATTATAGAAATTGCTGAATCATTCCAAGAAACATTTCATATATGTTTTGAAATATAAAGTGTATGTTGACACAATTATCTGCATGATTCTAAATGTCAGAATTAACATGTTCTGTTCCATGTATTAAACAACCTGTATGTAGATCAAATCATACTGGCACAAAGTTGTGATGCTGAAACAGAAATGAGTTTAATACATTAAATACTGTTAACACATGTATTAAGCAGTGACTTTTATTATCAATACGTTTCACCTAGGGTCATATTCTGACACCAATCTCTTGCTAGAGCATAAAACTCAGACTGAAGGCTATTGGATTGTTTAATACCCAAAACAAGATGATAAACATTATGTTTATGTAATTTTTAGCACCAGCAGAGCTTATGGGTTGATGTGTTGTCCGTTGTCCGCCCGTAGTCCGTTAACTTGACCATTTACACCAGAGTTATGACCCTTGATTTTCTGAATTATGCTATAATTAGGCCAGAGCTATGGGATGACGAGTTGTCCGTCCGTCCGTCTGTTAACTTTTGCCTTGAGAACACTCTAGGGCCTTCATTATTAATCGGATCTTTACGAAACTTTACCAGTGTCTTTATATCAATGAAAGCTCGGACAAGTTTGAAAACCAGCCCAATCGGATTAGTTTCACCGGAGTTATGGCCCTTGTTTTGCTGAAAAATGACATATTAAGCCTTGTGAACACTAGCACCTTCATTTATTATTTGATCTTTACCAAACTTGCACAGATTGTTAATATCAATGAAAGCTCGGAATTTTCGAAAAACAGCCAAATCGGATGAGTAACACCAGAGTTATGGCCCTTGTTTTTTTCTGATAAATGCCGGTTTTTGCCTTGTGAAAACACTAGCACCTTCATTTATTATTTGACCTTTACCAAACTTGCACAGGTTGTTAATACCAATTAATGAAAGCTTGGACAAGTTCTGAAACCAGCTAAATTGAGTCAGTAACACCAGAGTTATGGCCCTTGTGCCAAATTAAGCATTGTGAACACTCTAGCACCTTCATTTATTATTTGATCTTTATCAAACTTGCACAGATTGTTAATATCAATGAAAGCTCAAACAAGTTTGAAAACCAGCCTAATCGGATAAGTAACACCGGAGTTATGGCCCTTGTTTTTTCTGAAAAATGTCATTTTCTGTCTAGTGAACACTTTAGCACCTTCATTTATTATTTGATCTTTACCAAACTTGCATAGATTGTTAATATCAATAAAGCTCGGACAAGTACGAAAACCAGCCAAATCGGATCAGTAATACCGGAGTTATGGCCCTTGTTTTCCCCCTGAAAAATGCCATTTTCTTCCTTGTGAACACACTAGCACCTTCATTTATTATTTGATCTGTATCAAACTTGCACAGATTGTTAATATCAATGAAAGCTTAGACAAGTTCCAAAACCAGCTAAGTTGGGTCAGTATCACCAGAGTTATGGCCCTTGTTATTTTCTGAAAAAATGGCATTTTCTGCCTAATGTGAACACACTAGCACCTTCATTTATTATTTGATCTGTATCAAACTTGCACAGATTGTTAATATCAATGAAAACCAGCCAAATCAGATCAGTAACACCAGAGTTATGGCCCTTGTTTTTTTCTGAAAAATGTCATTTTCTGCGCCCTTTTTCAATATTTGGTAATGCACACGCCAAACTCAAAGGGTCGTGGGTTCAAATCTCACTGAAGGGATTTTTTTGTTTTCATAGGAAACCTTGGTTTATGGGTTCAGTATTTTTAAATACATTTTTTTTCATTTATTTATTTTTTTAATTTTTGATTTTTTTTTTAAATTAATGTTGTTGGTTTTTTTTAGGGTTGTTTTTTTTTGATTCCCCCCCCCCCCCCCCCCACCCCCTTGTTGGATCAGTTTTACATAGAGTTATAGGGAAGAGTGTTCAAAAATCTTCTTCTCTGAAACTACAAGAGATAAAGGTTTAATATTTTTTATTTAATATCAGCTTTTGGATCATCTACCAAGTTTGTACAAATGGTGAACCTGGGGTCATATTTGGGCCCTGCCCCGGGGGTAGCCAGTAGAGCGATAGAGGCCCTCTTGGGCCTCTTGTTCATCAGATCCAATACTTTACCAGATTGTTGATATCAATGAAAGCTCGGACGAGTTTGAAAACCAGCCAGATTAGATCTGCCGGCAGAGTTCTTGTTATTTTATTTATTGTCTTTACAATAGGAAATGTGGAGCTGACTCCTGTAAGTCTGAAGTATCTGTCACAGTTCCTACATCTATGTACTGTTGCTTTAGCAGGATGTCTCAAGTTCAAGGTATGTGGACAAACATAATAAAGAGTTGGTTTGCTGTGTGAGTGCCCCAGATCTATCGACTAGAGGCTGTTCACCTTGGAGACCTGCTGCGGATATGGGTACAGTCTGGCACGAGAATCACACTGTCTCCCTCGGATTTTCAAGGACAAATAAAATAGCCAAATACGCAATTATTTTTCTGGATATGCATACTGGATACGCAATCTATTTTCCTTCCACGCACAACTTTTCATTAATAACTTACAAGACTATCCAGTCATGGAAACAAACTTTACCATGGTTAGAATTGCATGAGGTTGGTACAGAAAAATGCCCTCTGTGCATCTTCTGCACGAAATTTAAAATGGAAAAACGTACAGTCCACTCAAAAAACACCAAACTTACAAAGATCTTCCATAGAGAGACACAGTTTCTCCAAGGACCATATCAGCACCGAACAGCTTATTTATACTTTGAAGTAGCAATTTCACTCTCTTTTTCCCAAAACTTGATTTTCACTGAATTAATTTTAATTTGATGAATGAAATACCCTATTAGGTCAAAAGTTATTTGGGGCCCTGCTGCATCTGTACCTACCCATGAAAACTAGCTGTACCATAGCCATACTGTACCATAATTATAGCAATTCTATAGTACAAAATTAATGTTTAAAATATTTCTTTATATGATAAGATTTATTCAGTAATAAAATCATCTTCCTACATACCCCTTTATGGACTCCTGCGTCAGCAAACGGCAAATCAAATTATTGTTTAAAGAAACTAACCCGCCAAATAACGGTAAAATTACACTACAAACTGTTCATCAAAACTCTATCCAGGTGTTCAGGCCAGTTAAACGTATATGCTGAATTTGGAATTCTCATACAGTTTTAAATGAATTGTTCCCAAACTTCATATACACATAACAACTGATGACCTAATGTCCCTGTACATCATATATTGTTGATGCCTAAATTATTATAGAATTACGGAGCTGTGTTTGATTTACAATTGTCAACTCTATAATGAACTTCATGCGGCTTGGATTGTTATTACACTTGGCTGTATACAGTTCACACGTGATGATATGACATGTCTGCATCAACGGTTTTTAAATATTTTTACAGAATTATGGACCTTTGTTTTACTTAAAAAGAAAAATCACATAAAAAAAATTAACAAATATTTTCAGACATTTATTATTTTTCATTTTGCCCTATTCCCATTGGCTGTATCAAAAGGGCATGGGTATTCATCACCTTCAGTGATAGTTCTAGTTTCAAGTTAAAGTAGAAAACAATTTCACAGTGGGACAAATCCATTATTTAGTTTCTTGGCAAAATTATCAATTTAGACCAACCTTAAAAATACATTTCTTTGCTGTTTCCCGACCAAGGATTTTATAAGTGGGTAGGTAGGTAGGTAGGTACCGGTAGGTGATTTTATTTTTTTTCGCCCAAGACAGTAAAAACCTTAATAAGAAGTTAAGAAATGAAAGAAAAATATACTAAAGATAGTAAAAAAGACAGCAAACCAACACTTTGTTATGGTCGGCTTTATTTCACTTTTAAATATTTCTAAAGTATATATATCCCATTTGTGGCTCTGGTTAAAATATTTTCATACCTAAAAATGGAAGCCCATGTCACTTTTCAAAAAATCTTATAAATAGTTACCATTGCAGGTTGGAAGATTTGGTGCTTGGATGATACAATTAAGTGACCACGTTTCCCTATCTTGTGTACAAACAAAAGGTTGGGCTAGTGCTGTGGTTGAACAATGGATGACCAAGGTCCAGACAAAATCGAAAAAAGCAAAACAGAAACCCTCTTCCTTTTGTAAGTTGTACTTTTAACATTTTATGTAGATTGCAGCCACTTTTACATTGTAATTTTCATTGTTTGGTGACAAAAGTTATAGCATAACTAATACAAAAAACTAAGACAGCGTGTACTTGACAATTGACATGATATGATGTACCGGTATATCTCGAAACAAATATACATATCATGTGTGGTATTTAAGATTATGTTAATTAATTATTAATATTACATGGTTGTCATTATGTTGAAATATGATATCCAAATAAATATTTCAGTTTGTAAATGACTGTCAGAAAACACTGCTTCAGAAGTTTATTCAATTAATGCTGTCGGTCCTAGATTTTGGCAGAAACAGTTATAACATTAAATAATTTTTGCTGTTTTTTAAATTGTCACTTATTTTTAAAATGTCTGCAAAACAGATGTGTTTAGGTATGACAAATGCAATACGGCAGTTATTTTCCATAAAACAGTCTAAAATATCATAAGAAGTACATGTTTCGGTAGTATAGTAGTAGTAGTAGTAGTATTACTATTTATGGTCAATATTAGCAGAGCGGAGCCGGGGTGCGCCCCCCTAAAACCTGGCCAAATATGTTAACACCTGCCATAAAAAGGCCTACGCACCCCTAACAAATGTCAAAATAAGTTTTTGTCTACGCCCACCCCTAAAAAATGGCACACAGAACTTTGTGGCACACAAGTTTGTTTGTTTTTAGCTTTTTTTACCTTGTCAACACATTTTTGGAAAACTTACGCACCCCACACCCCACCACCCCCCGCCCACCCTCCCCTACTTACATGAAATCCTGGATCCGCCCCTGGTAATGAGTTCGAAACCAAGAATCATAAAATTCTAAATATAAAATAATTCTAAATGGGCCAGTACAAGCTCATCTGGGCCAATACAAGCTCCACTGGGTCAATATAAGCTCAACTGGGCCAGTACAAGGCCACATGGGCCAATAAAAGCTCAGCTGGGCCAAAACAAGCTCTTGGCCAGTACAACCTCAACTGGATCAATACAAGCTCACCTGAGCCAATAAAAGCTCAACAAGGTCAATAAAGCTCAACAGGGTCAATACAAGCTCAACTGGGCCAATACTTCATTATGTGGTCCCGCCTTAATTCCATTAAGTGATGGGAAAGCTTATATTAGCAGGATTTTATAATGGATATTGGGACAATAAAACACGTTCAAAAACAATTTTTTACTGAAAAATGCAATAAACTGTTTAAAATTTAATCGACATGTGTTAAATATACAAATTATTGAACCTAATAAACGAAGCACAATTTTAACCATTCTCATTCTGTGAAGGTGATGAAAAGTACAGTAAATAATTATGTGAAAAATATTAAAATCTCTGTTTGTGTTCGATGTGATCTCTGCTAATGAAACTGTTATTCTACATTGTACTTATTTCCAGACTCCAGATCATCATTTAAACAAGAAGCCATTATTGACCGACAAGAAAAAAGTGTGTGTATTGGTGAATCTCAGGCAGGTCTTGTTGCTTCAAGAATAGATAGAGATGGCAAACCTCAAGCAACTGACAACATTTCAAAACTAGATATACAAGATATTGAAGAACAATTCCAGACAGGCATAACTGCTTCAAGATCATTACAGATTCTCAGCCATGGGGCTGGCAATGTAATGAAACAAAATGTTAAAAATACTGAAGCACAGTCAAATGTTGATGCACATGATATAATGAGCATATACAAAATAGATGAACAATCCATTACTGCTGATAACAAAACCGGATTTCTAGACATTCTAATTGAACATGATAAAGGTGATGATGTCGAGAAGAGATTGGGTCATGAAAATGTGATATCTCAGGGGAAGTTATTAAATTCAAAGAGAAACATGCCGAATAGCAAGTCAACCAATCCTTGGAAGCAACCTTTACACAGTGTCTTCCCCAGGAAACCATATGTTCTCAGTGATAAAACAAAGGGAATGAAGGATCACTCAAAATCTAAATATAAACTGAAAAGTCCTTCCAGTAGTTTTCAAACTTCATGTAAATCTAAAAAACTCTCAAATGTCAATGTTTCAGAAGGGCAGCCTGCACATAGCTGGATAATCAACTCGAGACACTGTATAAGCAAACGTGTAACATTAACCGGTGTTCAACCAACATCAACAACACAGTGTGATATGACACTGAAGGCAAATACAGATGAAGTAAATAACGATGAACATATAAGAATGAACGCTTCAATTTCGGAAGCAATGAAAAAAGACGCTTCAAAATCGAATCCAAGAAAACGGAAAAGAATTGTTATCCAAAAAAACACTATTAAAACTAAGGATGATCAGGACATTCCGAAATTAAAATGTCAGAAACTTGAAACAAACAAAAACAAGACAACAGATGGAAATATCGACTGTACTAAAGGTGTACCTTCCAAACCAGGAAGAAAAGCAAAACTGTCATTTTTAGATTCTTTAGATTTGTATAATTAAAGTTATTAAAATAAAGATTGACATATTTATGTTCTGTAAAAAATGGGTTTTAAACTTGCGAAAAGATTCTACATGTATGAGTGGTGATAAAAAGTACGGTAATGAAAACATATATTTTATTTTCATTTGAAAGAGGTCCACATTATTGGTATAAATCGAAAAAGCACGTCAACGTCACTACATACATATTCTTAGGTGAAAGCGTTTTACAACTGTCTGTATTATACAATACAATCTGTTTTAATGTGTCATTAATGTTACGTTATTCAGTTTAGATTAATTTATAATAAAAAATAAAATTACCATATTGATGCAATTTGCGGGGTGTTCCTATAATATGAAAAAGAAAAATGAGTCCCCTAAATGCTAAAAAAAGAAGGGTTGGCAGCTGGCTGCCTTTTTATACTCCCGTTTGAAAAACAGGACGTATTATAGTATGGGGTTGTCCGTCCGTAAACAATTGCGTATTCCGGATGATAACTCCGAAACTTTTACACCTACACTCATGAAACTTCAAAGGTACATTGCCCAAGGTGAGGAGGATACTTATTGTTTTTTAGGTCAAAGGTCAAGGTCATCATGACCTTACATAGAAAAACACATTCCGGATGATAACCTCAAAACGATAACATATACACTCAGGGACCTTCTTAGGTACCTGCCCTGGTTGAGAAGAGGAATCCTGTTGTTTTTGGGGCCAGTAGGTAAAGGTCTAGGTCATGGTGATCTTATATGGAAATATGCATTCCGCACAATAACTTCAAAACCATAACACCTACACTCATGAAACTTCATAATTATTTTGCCCTATGTGAGAGGAGAACCCTATTGTGTTTGGGGCCAGTAAGTCAAAGGTCAAGGTCACAGTGACCTTATATGGAAATATGCATTCCGCACAATAACTTCAAAACCGTAACACCTACCCTCATAAACAGGTAGGTGAGAGGAGGAACCCTGTTGCTTTTGGGGCCAGTAGGTCACTCATGACATCTCACAGATTCATCACCTTTGTTGAAAGCAGGAACCCTATTGCTTTTGGGGTCAAAGGTCAAGGTCATTGACTTATATGGAAATATGCCTTCCACAGAATAACTTCAAAACTGTAACACCTACACTCATAAAACTTCAGAGGTACATTACACTAGGTGAGAGGAGGAACTCTATTGCTTTTGGGGTCATTAGGTCAAGGTCACCATCACCTTATATAGAAATATGAATTCCACATGATAACTTCAAAACCGTAACACCTACTCTCATGGAATTTCACAGGTTCATCAACCTTTGTTGAAAGCAGGAACCCTATTGCTATTGGGATCAAAGGTCAAGGTCACTGACTATATGGAAATATGAATTCCGCATAATTACTTCAAAACTGTAACACCTACACTCATAAAACTTAGGTGCATTGCCCTAGTTGAGAGGAGGAACCCTATTGCTTTTGGGACCAGAAGATCAAAGGTCAAGGTCATAGTGACCTTAAATGGAACTATGCCTTCCACACAATAACTTCAACACCTACACTTTTAAAACTTCATACAAACATTGCCCATGGTGAGTGGAGAAACCCTGATGTGTCTGGGGTCAGTACTTCAAAGGTAAAGGTCACCATCACCTTATATGGAAGTATGAATTCCAAGGGATTCCACATAACTTCAAAACCGTTAAGACTTACACTCATGAAGTTTCATAGGCCTCTTGCTTTTGGGGTCAAAGGTCAAGGTCACTGACATTATATGGAAATATTAATTACACATGATAACTTCAAAACCCTAACATCTACACTCATGAAACTTTACTGGTTTATCGCCCTTGTTGAAAGCAAGAACCAAATTTCTTTTGGGCTCAGTATGTCAAAGGTCAAGGTCACAGTGACCTTATATTGAAATATACATTCCGCACAATAAATTCAAAACCGTAACACCTACCCTCATAAACAGGTACATTGCCCTAGGTGAAAAGAGAAAACTTTTTGTTTTGGGGGCCATTAAGTCAAAGGTCCAGGTCACCATGACCTTATATGGAAACAGACATTCCATCTGATAACTTCGAAACCATAATCCCACACTTATGAAATTTCATAGGTACATTGCCCTTGGTAAGAAAAAATATTGTATTTCATTGGGGTCAGCAGGTCAATGGTCAAGGTCGCTATGATGACCTTATGTGGTAATATGCATTCTGCACAATAACATCAAAACCATAACACCCCCACTGATGAAACTTCATATGTGCATTGATGTTGACAAGGGAAAGAACCTTATTGTCTTTTGGGTCAGTAGGCCAAATGTCGAGGTCACCATGACCTTATATGGAATACACATTCTGCCAAATAACTGAAACCACAACACTCACACTCATGAAACTTCATAGATACATTGTGTTTGGTCAAAGGAGGAACCCTGTTGCTTTTGGGGTCATTAGGTCAAAGGTCAAGGTCACCAGTACATATTCCTCAAGTGATAATTCCAGGAGTATAATACCTACACTCATGAAACTTTGTGATACATTTCCCTTGGTGAGAGGAGGAACCCTATCACTTTTGGGCTTAGTAGGTCAAAGGTCAAGGTCACCATGTCTTCATATGGACATACATATTGCAAATGACAATCCCGGAAATATGATACCCACACTTATTAAACTTCATAAGTGCACTGGCCTTGGTCTGAGGAGGAAGCCTATTACTTTTGGGGTCAGTAGGTCATCAAGGTCACATTGAACTGACAATGACTGAATCCTAAGACAATTTCCTCACTGTAACTTGTAACTTAACTAGTAGACCTACAATTTTGAAACTTTACAGAAATAGTACCCATGTTAAAACAACAACCTGTATTAATTTTAAGGTTAGTAAGTCAGATGTCAAGGTCACTTCATGACAAATTCCTTCCCATCTGTTATTCACGAATATTTGACTTACAGTCTTGAAACTTTATACAAAGAGTGCTCTTCATTAAACAATATCCCGACCCCTTTCTGCTTTTAACACAAAATCTTTAGGAAACGGGCATATAATGCCCCGTTAGGTGGCGCTCTTGTTAGTGAGTAGGTTGCACCACAGGAAACCAACACATTTTTAAGGATGGCCTTATATATGTGACAATATTGGAGTCGGATGTCACTTAACAATAATGGCGCCAACTCTGAATTTGCAGCAGAAATTGACTTATGTTCGGCATGAATATACTGATGGCATGTAGATTTGACCATTTGGAAAGTTTGAAAGCTTATGGTGTCTGAGAAATGGACTTGACCAAAAACTTGATGTAACACTAAAATGTAGCACTTCTGTGTATTGTAGTTTGAAAGGTGTATGGCTTTGGTATCTGAATAATTGACTTTAAATAATATATAAATAAATAACTTGAATGTAAACATTTAAATTACATTGTCCATAAATAAAAAATATATTGAGCATAAGCAAATAACTGTCTAATTTTTAGTTCTACTGGCCTTATGCCATGGTCTTTTGTCCACCGTCTGTCGGTCGTCCGTTAAATTTTTGATGTCTACACTCTAGCACCTTCATTTTTCATCCGATCTTTACCCCAATTCAATTCAAAACCGCCTGAAACAGGCCGCTGGTGGTTTACACCAGGTTTTAGGATACTCCAGACCGCGCTCTTACCAACTGTCATCCCAAATAAACGGGACAGTGTAAATAAGGATAACCCCGCTAGGATATATCCTCTTACAACCTAGGCAGCATTAAAAGGTAATATAACTAAAACACAAAAATGATCATGTATATATGAATATAAACAAATGCCTAGAAAGCCAGCTTCAGTATTTTCGGAAATGAGTTTAAACATTCACTATGGTAACCTCTACCCATCTGCTTAAGCCCCACCATACCATTGGCATTGACTTTGATCTTATACATGAAACAGTTTGGTCAGTGTTTGTGTCGCCTGCGTGGCATGATCACTTTGTCTGCCGTTGACTTCGTCGTCCATCCCTCACACATTAACTTGCAGCCTAACTTTGTCCATAACTTGAAAAGTACGTGACCTATATTCATAAATCTTTACACTCGTCTTCATCTTACCCCAAGGAATATTGTTGCACATTTCCAGTAACGCTGTCATTGATTTGGGCAGAGTTGTCCCCCTTTTTATAAAACGAACATGCAACCTAATCAAGCCCATGACTGGCCAAAACTTGATTGCATTGGGTTTTAAGGCACACCAACACATGAAAGGTTATATGGCGCCTAACAGGAATGAACATGTCCGGCTCATCCTGCATTTACATCAAGATAAAATATGGAGAATGGGCCTAGAACATTCTTACCTGTAGCACTGCAGAGTTGCTGAAAATTCTATAAAAAAAACACTCCATTTTTGATGGAGCCACGTTAACATGTTTGCATACGCGGTGTCATGATAAAGACCTTGAACGAGCATGATAAAAAATTAATACGAATTGGGGTGGGGTGTGTGGGAGTGGGGTCCTACCCCTATGTACCATCGTACCATCACGCATCGACTTGTAAAGGTCGATACGCGATGGTACGATGGCCCTAACGGAACACCGTAACATCAAGATAAAATATGGGGACATATAACTTTCCAACCTGAAGAACTGCAAATTTAAGATGAATCCATTTACGATGGGACCATGTTCTCACGTTTACACATGCAGGGTCAAGTTGATTTACGTGCATGACAAAATGAACTTGAACAGGGCGTGATGGGTGTCTGTAGTGGGGGTGAGGGGTGAAGGGGGGCTTACCCCTATGACTATTTTGGGATTTGCAGTGTTATACACCCGGTAACCATTGGGGGACATTTCCTTTATTTGAATTTGACCTGTAATCTTCAGTCTTCCTCTGAAGTGTTATTTACCGCGTTTTTCCTTTTTATCTGCTTTTGCCGCAATGTGTGAGCGAGATTTAACGCATGATATATTACTACCGATCCTTACTATAAACGGTGAATCTTTTATCTGGAACATTTTAAACGGGGTACATGTAGTTTGCCAGTCCAAAAATAGGTTTTATAATGCATGGTTGGATTTATAGTTTAAAATGTAGCCTACTTCGCATAAATAATTACAACATAAAAAATGTATCACTGTTGACCCCGTTGACATACAATATAATCACACGCGGGTGTCCATGTGTTCAACCCGTGTATTTAGTTTAATGGACGAATTCTTTTTCGATGACTATCCAACTAAACATTTAACTTGAATTAATGTAGCCATATATTCAAACAAGCTTTAATATTGAGTTCTGAATTTGTTTTTGGAAAATGGTGAAATCATTATCAAAATTCATTTAATTGGTTGATGACAATCTCAGTATTAAAGCTTGTTTGAATACATGCATACATTCCCTTTAAATTGGACAGTTATTGTGCTAATTTTCGTAACACGTTGCTTGCGTTTAATAGCCGTGATGGTAAAGACGCTGACTTACCTCTCATCGCTGTGGGTTCGAATCCTACTGGGAGCTCGACTTGTAAGTGAGAACGTGTCGATTCTTACGGATGGCCCGATGTATACAGTACTGGTTCTTCCCAGGAAAAGGTGCGTGGCCTGCCTTCATCACGAAAAAATCGACTATCGTATGTAGCCTAAAATGTGCTGACAAAGACAAAGTCCCATTCAGCCAAGCAATCAACGTTCAATTACTTTCAAGATCGTACACAGTATGTAGTCCCAGCTGAATTATAATGCTCATGATTTATACAACAAAACTCACCAAGTTCTCCAGTTTTCCAGACCAAACATTTTCATAAAAATATATTTTAACGGGACTGGAGGTGAACTGGAAGTGTAATTGGTACCAATACAACAGAGAGGATCAGAAAGGCTCAGAAATCCATTATAATGTGTTTCATTTGAAATGTGTACACGCATTAAATAAGTCGCATATTAATTTCGGCTGAATTATTTATGAAAATGTCTGGACTGGAAAACAGGACGACTCGGTGTGTTTTGTTGTTAAATTGTCAATATTAATTCATACGGGGTTCATATTGCTATCAGTTGTACCAGGCACTGTAGATAGACGTATTTTAAAAAGGTCGTGGGTGTACATATTATTAAATACAAAACAATATATATTATAGTCTTAAGACTGTATGGAGACCTATCAGGGGGCACAAGATAAGTCAATCTATGCTGGAAATATACAAAACGGAATTGACTTCTAAATTAGAACATGCGAATGAGCGCGTGAGTATATATGCACGCTGAACATGTAATATTAACAAATTGTATTACTAATTCTATTACGGACGTATCACAAAATGTATTTCCTAGCGCTAGACTTAGATCATATCTAAAACCATATAGGAATAAAACTATTAAAGACATGCACCGGAATATGCGAGTCAAACGAAATGCATGGCTTTCAGAAGGTACACCCAGAATGCCGGAAAATATAAGTTTCAAACAGTACAAAAACGCAACTGGCCTTTGGAAATACCAGCAAAAATAGGGGTTACGTTTTTTTTGGTGAGTATAGTTTATATGAATCAATGTCAATGTGATTAAACCTAAAGTGAAGGAAGGAAACTCTCAACAGTTTTGGAAGGCTATACTCCATGAACAGGAAAATTGTGTTAACAGAACGTACTATCGGTCTTGCACTCGTCGCTTGGTTCTTTTTACTGTAAATTTAGGTGCATGATTCACCGAGTGCCAATTCTTTTGAGTGGTAAGACACAATAGGAAATGTATTGTTTGGGATTCTGATGTAATGGCCGATGCATGTTATTATTTGTTTGACTGTTCAGATATTCAAAAAATGTTTTTTTACCAAAACCAAACTGATAGTGGTAACAATAATATTCTTACCAGACTTGCTTTTTTGGAAGAAAAGATTGCTTCATATTTTGATGGTATCTTTCAATACATTGCTTATGCTCTTCTTTTTTTTTTATACGAGTGCTATTAACTTACATATGATTTATATTTAATTTATGATTAAATATTACACAAATAGACCAAGCATGTTAAAATTTTCATTTCCGATACATTTGTATTAAGGCTATCTATATCCAATTTCAGCGTCTGTGGCCGAATGGTTAACGACGTTGCGTTGTAAACCTTCGCCTCTCACCGCTGTGGGTTCGAATCCCACTGGGAGCTCGACTTGTAAGTGAGGAAGTGTCGATTCTTACGGATAGCGGGAGGTGTACAGTAATGGTTCTACCCAGGAAAAATGGGTGGTTTGCCTCCACCACAAAAAATCGACCGTCATATATAACCTTACATGTGTTTAAAATGACATAAAACACCATACAAACAAACAAACAAACAAACATCCAATTTAACAGACTAAAAATCTAGATATCTTATTTCAGAACATCCTCATTTATCATTTACGTACCATAATATGTGTATTTTCTTGTTTAAATAAGTATGCATCAAAGCAAACGTAATGATTATTTTGTTGCATATATAACGTTAAAGGGAGTACATCAGGATTGGTATTTGTTTTAGAATTGTTCAAATATATTATTTGTGTATTAAATTGATAAAAAATAAACTAAATGAACCATAAACCACCAAAAGAAATTACACTGAACATAATCGAAGAAGGTATTTCCTAACTATGGTTACGTGCCATGGTTAGCTATCTTAAACTTGGCGGTAAAAAAATCGCAATTCTTTGCAACGCAAGCGCCATTTGAAGCCATCACCGAGGTGATTCGCGTGACAGCTATTTATAAATTGGGGACAACACTATGCCTTGATAAGACTTGTTGTAAGTCATAAGTATTAATTATTGCCATTGTTATATCAAACTACTAATGTTCCATCTATATCTATGAACCTGTTCTCGTTTTAAATGGGTCATTTCAAAGCTTTTCTTTTTTTTAAACAAATTTAACCCCAACGCCTGACGTTCCCCCTTTAAAATTTGTCATGTGTGTATATTATAATTGTAATATATTTAATAAACGTATCTATCTATCAATCTATCTCAGTTATGTGTAAAGGTTGACAAACCACATCGTACAACCGGCAGTCCAGTTGATGACGCTTAATGATAACAGTTCAGCAGATTTCCTGCCGTCTGTTGTATGAGTAAGAACTTTAATCAGTTCAAATTCAGGATGCATTTTATTTATGAATTTCACTGGGTGGGCTTGTTGGTAAATGCTTAAATGCACGTTGGTAGAATTTGAGCAGAAATATTCCATTTTTAAGTGTGTGTTTTTTTATCTCGTTCCGAAAAGCGAAGTTTTAGATTTGATCACGAAAATGTTGACAGCGACATTCGCTGGTATATTTTATACCATATATATCGATATTCTATCGCTTTGATAGTGTTAGCTTCGTTTCACATTACGCATTAAAACACCAATAATTTACGGTCTGCTGTGCAAAATAAAGTATTTACGTCCACAAACAAACTTGATACTGGCTTCCAAACAGGTCGTGGTAAACAATATCGCTATCCTTCTTTACAGTTCAGCGATGACAGTTTTAGTTACACGATGGCTAACAATGATAACAGTAATTATGGTGGTGTTCTTTTGTTAATATCATTCGGCTTTTTTTTCTGGAAACGGGATCCTTAGAATAAGAATGGAATATATTAGAACCAATTTGAATAGAGGGAATCTTTCTCGGAACGCATCTCTACGTGTCCCACCATATAATTTATGGATCCGATACTTAAATATTGAGATTTTGGGTAAAAATGTAAAAAAAATGAATTCTAACTAAAAATTAGAAATATATCTAATACAATAGAAAAAAGAAATATTGTAACTTTTTTGGGCAGGATAAGGTCCAGTGATTAAGTAGAAAAAAGTCCCAAACCGCATGATGTTTGGAAATGCCCTAATTTTGGGGCGACAAATGTGTATTTTTGTCAAAAATCGCCGGAATCTGGAATAATTTTTTGAAATTAGTTTGAATATAAACTTAACAAACTGAAGCAATAGAATGTTGCACAGCATACAGGTTTAAGCTTTTCCTGACACAATATATAACATATGTGCTCAAATATTGGCATTTTAGGGCAAAATGTTGGAAAAAATGAAAAAAATCACTTCTTTCTGTAATCCATTGGGGGTATTATTTAAAATATAGAAACAAATTTAATACAATTGAATAAGGACACATTGTAATATTTTTAGATAGACAAAGGTTCAATAATTAAGTAGAAAAAAGTCCCGAACCGTATGATGCTTGAAAATGCCTTAATTTTTAGGCGAAAAATGTGTATTTTTGTCAAAAATCGACGGAATCTGGAAAATAGTTCTAACATAAAATTATCAAATTGAAGTAATATAATGTTGCATAGCATACATATTCATGTGTTTCCTTGCATCATATATAACATATCTGCTGAAATATGTTGGAAAAAAGGACTAAAATCACTTATTTCTGCAATCCATTGGGGGTATTGGGTTAAAACTAGAAAAATATATAATACCGGTACAATATAATAATAGACTGTAAGCTAGTAGGATTAACCCTCACCCCAGGGGGAATTTTGTACACCCTACTTTTCTAAAAGCCTATTACGTGTAGAGCATTTTGGAACATGTACGTGTACCAACTGACGACTTGGACTTTACCACGTTACTGACATTTCGAACATGATACAGTATACGTTATAAATAGAGAAATAGCGTTGAGCGACCCTCTGCACATATTTTGCAACACAACGGGACCGGTGGCCAGCGGTCGGCAAAGGTCCCCAGTACATGTGATACCCGGTCGCTAGTCCATATTAGGGGAAAAGCTACTCGAGTTCGAGTATTGTTATATATGTATAGAAGGAAATATCATTGAGCGACCCTCGGCCAATGGCTGCTAGACCGATCCACATATTTTGTCACACAACGGGACCGGTGGACAGCCGTCGGCAAAGGTCCCCGCTATGCGTGGTACTCGGTCCCTAGGCCTTATCAGGATGAGGGCTACCCGAGTTCGAGTCACGAACATGGCACATAGAGCTATATACAGTTATATAGAGGGAAATAGCGTTGAACGACCTTCGGCCGATAGCCGCTCGGCCGACCCACATATGGCACTCGGTCCCTAGGTCGTATCAGGGGGAAGGCTACATGAGTGTGTGTCTCGAACATGCCACCTAGAGCTATATAGTAAATAGCTTTGAGCGACCTGCAGCCAACGGCCGTTGGGCCAACCCACAGGTTTTGTGACACAACGGGAACTGTGGTCAGCCGTCGGCAACGGTCCTCTCTACGCGTGGCACTCTGTCCCTAGGTCGTATCAGGGAGAAGGCTTCCCGAGTTCGGGTCTTGAACATGGCACCTAGAACTATATACAGTAGAGTTATATAGAGAGAAATAGCCTTGAGCGACCCACAGCCAACGGCCGCTGGGCCGACCCACATGTTTTGTGACTAAACGGGAATGGTGGCCAGCCTCGGCAAAGGTCCCCGCTACGCGTGGCACTCGGTCGCTAGACCGTATCAGGGGAAGGGCTACCTGAGTTTGGGCCTCGAACATGCCACCTAGAGCTATATACAGTATAGTTATAACGAAACAGCGTTGAGCGACCCTCGGCCGACGGCTGCTGGGCCAACCTACAGATCTTGTGACACAACGGGACCATCTTGGATGCCATGTTTGATTTCTTTTTATTGTGTTACACCTAAATTTCGGCTAGTATACATATGCATATTACACTCAGTCTAATTACCATTTTGATATATAGAAACCCTTACCTTCAGACGAACACTAGTGTTTACAGCAACCTATTTGTACTAAAAATAAGTTGTTTCGGTATTGAATGGGGTGTAACGTAAATGTCAGAATAGTTTCATTAAGTTTGAAGCGCTTCTCAACTTATATTAATAAAAATACATGTATTATGTTTTTACATAGTTTTGATTTAATTTGTATTCAACGTTTTTAATGTACATTGAAATTTTAATTGTAATATAAGGTAACATAGTTTACATGCACGTTACTCACTGAAGCCCACAACGCTCAGAACTGATGGCACACCTGTCTCATTTAGAAACTTATTGTATGTTCTTTCAAAGAAAATCATACCCAACAAATCCCCATGGGGGAGGGGGGTCTACAGTCAGCTCAAGAACTAGTACATGATGTGTTGCATATGTTCGGGAGGTTCTGTCATGTCTTTTTTAACAAATTCCCATAATGTATCAGCTAGAGCAGGCTTGTTTGCTTAAAATGTCAGCGTGCCATGCACTCCTTGAAATATATGATGTGTCGATGGCAATATCGCCAGGTGAGAGTAGGCATGTTCCATAGAAGAAAGACGTCACTTTTTTCTTTCATCTGGCGATATGTCGTTGTAACATGTATGTTTAAATACTTTTTGAAGAAAAAAATCCAGATTTCGTTTATGCTTTATAAAAACATATTTCCCTAAACAAAAGAAAGCAGCATTTACCACCTTCTTACGGGTTTTCTGTTATATCATTGCACATTGAACTGCAGAAATGATATAAAAAAAAATGCGTTCTTTCTTTCTATGCACTTTTAATTTTTCCAGTACCTCAATGCATTACAGAAATCAGCGATTTTAGTCAGTTTTTCAACATTTTGCCTAAAATATAAATACTTGAGCATATATGTTATACCTGATACAATAAATGACTTGGTATGCATAGTGTGCAACATTTTATTGCTTCATTTTGATCAGTTTATATCAAACTATTTCAAAAGGTAATTCCAGATTCCGTCGATTTTTGACGGAAATACACATTTTTCGCCTGAAAATTAAGGCAATATTTTAAGCATCATATGGTTCAGGACTTTTTTCTACTTAATTATTGTCCATTCTATCCAAAATGTACAATTACATTCTTTATTCTTTGTATTATTTTTCTAATATTACCCCAATACCCCCATGGATTACAGAAATCAGTGATTTTTGTCATTTTTTCAAACATTTTGCCCTAAATAACCAATATTTGAGCACAAATGTTATATATGATGCCAGGAAAAACTTGAATATGTATGTTGTGCAACATTCTATTGCATCAATTTGAGAAGTTTATGTATAAACTAATCTAAAATAAAACTCCAGATTCCGGCGATTTTTGACAAAAATACACATTTTTCGCCTGAAAATTAAGGCATTTCCAAACATGTTAGCTGTTGGAACTTTTGTTCTATTAACCACTGTACCTTACCCTTCCAAAAAGGTTACAATATATCTTTTTCTATTATTACATAAATTATCTTATAATTTTTAGTTAAATACCCCCAATGTATTACAGAAATCAGCGATTCTTTAGAAATCAGCGATTTTATTCAATTTTTTAAGTATCGGATCCATAAATAACATGTAGAGATGCGTTCCGAGAAAGATTCAATATAATTATTCAATGGTTCTAATATATTCCCTTCTTTTTCTAAAAAATAATTCCAGATTTCGGCGATTTTCGTCTAAAAACGCAACGTTTTCCCCCAAAACTCACTAAAGCCCCAACGCTCAGATGGCACAAATGGCAATTACGGAATTCCGTAGACATGTGGTTTAGTAAATACTATCAAATTTGATTGTAAACAATTGCCACACGGTAAACTATCTTTAAAACGAACCAATAAAAATTACAAATTATCTGAAATAAACTCACCTTATATCTACCCCCATATCCGATTTCAATAAAACAAGTATTTCCTTGTAGGCATAGCCTCTCTCAAAATGAGTTTGTATAAACTCGTCCATTTGTACTGCTGTACTTGAAGATCTTCTATTTTTGAGCATGCACATGCGCACTGGAAGGCGAGGGTGCGATAATGATAACGCGATAGTACGATGGTGATAACGCGATAGTACGATGATGATAACGCGATAGTACGACAATGAAATTGCGAAATCACGATACTACGATAACGAAAACGCGATATCACGATATTACGATGGTGAAAACGCGACAGTACGATGGTGAAAACACGATAGTATATCGCATTATCATCATCGTACTATCGTATTATCGCGTTTTCGTTATCGTAGTATCGCGTTATCATCATCGTGTTATCGCGTTTTCGTTATCGTAGTTTCGTGATTTCGCGTTTTCATCATCGTACTATCGAGTATCGCGTTTCAGATCAACACATTGAAAGGCGATGGCCCTATTAGAGCGCCTGCTATTCTTGATTATGTTCTGCTGGTGTTAGTTTACTGAAACTTTGTTTGCGTTCAATGCTGCGTTAAGTGACCAGGCATTGGTCGACTTTTGAAAGCAGATATTTTAATTTCGGTATTGGCTTAAGTTGAAAAAGATGAAGACGTTCGTCTGTTATTACTGCGAGTCTGAATTTAAATCATGATATAATGATTGACCACCTCGAGTCGTGGTAAGCCTTAGTCATTTATGTCTGAAGCATCGAGATTTATAGGAAGGAAGTTATACAAAAGGAAGTATTGCTATACAATACATTGTCCCCTACCGGTCATTATGTCATTACTTTGTTTTTGACGATCCTTAATTTTCTCCTTGGATAAAGTGACACATGAACATGTAAATGCATAATGTAACGTAACAGCAATGTAATGCGTTACTGCATAAGGTAGCGTGTTAAATTTAGAAGCGTATAATGCCGAATTAATTGTCTGAAAAATATGAGACTAAACACAACTATTTAAGAATTACTGCATAGGATAAAATTTGAATGTTCGCAAGAACGAATATGTGTAGTTCAAGATAAGGGGCAAATGAAGGGTTACATGTTTGACTAAAAGGCACCAAATTTTATTTTTAGTCGATTCCTTTTCACGAAACACACATTTTAGTAACATTTTGGTAAAATTCACGAAGGAAAACTAAAGTTATTGATCGGAAAATGTTTTCGTATCGTTAGAAACAGTGAAAGGAAACTTAAAATACTGATCGTAAAAGGGTGTTTTATTTTTAGTTACAGTGACCCTGACCTCCGTGACCCCAAATGCAATCCCAACCTTGCTTTTCATATAAGCTACATACCCATAAAGTTTAATTCAGCTACCTCATTCCTAACTAAATTTAGCGGAAACCGTTTCTATTTTTAGTAACAGTGACCTTGACCCAGGTGACTGCAAATACAATCCCAACCTTGCTTTTCGTATAAGCTACCTACCCATAAAGTTTAATTCCAATATCTCATTCCTAACTAAATTTAGCGGAAACCGTTTTCTGTTTTTAGTAACAGTGACCACAGTGACCCCAAATGCAATCACAACTTTGCTTTTCGTTTAAGCTACCTACACATCAGATTTAATTCCAATATCGCATCCCTAACTAAATTTAGCGGAAACCGTTTCTATTTTCAGTAACAGTGACCTTGACCCCGGTGACTTCAAATGCAATCACAACCTTGCTTTTCGTATAAGCTACCTACCCATAACGTTTAATTCTAATATCTCATTCCGTAACGAAATTTAGCGGAAACCGTTTCCTATTTTTAGTAACAGTGACCTAGACCCCAGTGACCCCAAATGCAATCTCAAGCTTCCTTTTCATATAAGCTACCTAAAGTGTCATTCCAATATCTCATTACTAACTGAAGTTATTGAGCGGAAACCGTTTTTCTTTTTCAGTAACAGTGACCGTGACTTTGTTCCCAGTGACCCTAAATGCAACCCCAAGCTTTCAGTTTATATAAGCTACCTACCCATAAAGTTCCATTCCAACATCTCATTCCTAACTAAATTTAGCGGAAACTTTTTTTCAATTTTTAGTAACAGTGACCTTGACCCTCGTTCCAATAGCTCATTACTAACTAAAGTTATTGAGCGGAAACTGTTTTTTTTTTCAGTAACAGTGACCGTGAATGTGTTCCCAGTGACCCCAAATGCAACCCCAAGCTTTCTGTTCATATAAGCTACCTACCCATAAAGTTTCATTCCAATATCTCATTCCTGACTGGTTGTTGAGCGGAAACCGTTTTCCTACTTTTAGGAGCAGTGACCATGACCCCAGTGACCCCAAATGCAATCACAAGCTTCCTTTTCATGTAAGCTACCTACCCATAAAGTTTCATTCCAATATCTCATTCCTAACTGAAGTTATTGAGCGGAAACCGTTTTTCTATATTTAGTAGCAGTAACCTTGACCTTAAACCCTGTGACCCCAAATTCCTTTTTAAACCACCTGAGCCGAAGGCTCAAGGTGATCTATTGGGATCACTCTTCGTCCGTCGTCGTCCGTCGGCGTCGTTAACTTTTGCTTCTAACGACTTCTCCTCGGAAACGGCTTGGCTAATTTTGACCAAACTTCACAGGGATGATCCTTAGATGAATGCATTTTAGATTTGTTAAAATTAGATTAGCCGACGTCCAAAATGGCCGCCATTACCATATATGTTCGAAACCTTAAAAAATCTTCTTCCCAAGAACCGCTAGACAGATTTCGACAGCTTTACTTTTAAAATGATCACCAACGCCTAGGCTAGCAAATTTGTTTAAATGAAATCCCCGGAATCAAAAGTGATCGTGCCCCGGGAGTCCAAAGTTTGTATATTGAGATTTTGAATGTTTTTCATAAATATATAGGAAAAAACTTTAAAAAATATTCTACTCTGAAACCACAAGGCATAGAGCTCTCATGTATTACTTGTAGCATCAGCTTACGGTCCTCTACTAAGTTTGTTCAAATGTTGACCCTGGGGTAAAATTTGGCCCCGCCCCGGGGGTCACAGTTTTACATAGACTTATATAGGAAAACAATTAAAATATCTTCTTCTCCGAAACTACAAGAGCCAGAGGTTTAATATTTTGCATTTACTGTAAGCTTATGGTCTTTACCAAGTTTGTTCAAATGGTGACCTGGGGGCAAATTTGGCCCTGCCCCGGAGGTCACAGGTTATATAGGGGGGAAAAAATCAAAAATCTCTGAAACTACAAGAGCCAGAGGTTTACTATTTTGCATTTACTATAAGCTTATAGTCCTGTACCAAGTTTGTTCAAATGGTGACCCTGGGGTCACATTTGGCCACCACCCCTGGGTCACATGTTTTACATAGACTTGTATAGGGAAAAACTTAAAAATGTTCTTCTCTGAAACTGCAAGAGCCAGAGGTTTAATATTTTGCATTTACTATAAGCTTCTGGTCCTCTACCAAGTTTGTTCAAATTATGACCCTGGGGTCCATTTGGCCCCGCCCCAGGGGTCACATGTTTTATATAGACTTGTATAGGAAAACACTTAAAATTAAAAATCTTCTCCTCTGAAACTGCAAGGGCCAGATGTTTAATATTGTGCATCTACTATAAGCTTATGGTCCTCCACCAAGCGTGTTCAAATGGTGATCATGTGGTCACATTTGGCCCCGCCCTAGAAGTCACATGTTTTACAATGACTTATTTAGGGATTTCTTTTTTAAAATCTTCTTCTCAGAAACAGCTTGGTAAATTTTGACCAAACTTCACATGGATGATCCTTAGGTAAATGTTTTACAAATTTGTTAAAATTAGGTAAACACGACATCCAAGATGGCCGCCATAGAAAAATCGTTAAATTACTTCTTGTACACTGGGAAGCTAAGGCCGTCGGTTCAAATCCCATTGGAGGTATTTTTTTTTTTTTTTTTATTATTCATTTTTATTATCGTTTCCTATTTGGATGAGTTTTTTCTTTTGTTTAATTTGTCTAAAGCTTGTTTATAAAGATTTTTTATGTTTTACATAGACTTATGTAGGGAAAACTTAAAAAATCTTCTTCTCTGAAATTACAAGAGCCAGAGGTTTAATGTTTTGCGTTTGCTATAGACTTATGGTCCTCTACCAAGTTGGTACAAATGGTGACACTTGGGTCACATTTGGCCCCCGCCCCAGTGTCAAATGTTTTACATAGACTTGTATAGGGAAATACTTAAACAATCTGCTTTTAAATTGTTAGTATGGAGTTGTGGTTTAAATTTTGGTTGAGGGTGTTGTGTTTTGCACTTGTAAAATGGTATTGAAAGGAATTTAATGATGGAACCCCTTGATATAAGAGCCATTTTAGCTTGTTGAGCATCCACAGGCCCCCTTGTTTTCTTGTTCTTTATTATTATTAATAATTGCTAATCCCCGGTCTATCAAGTTTGCTCATTTGAAGTCCCTGGGGTCAAAGATGGCTGCAACCCCTGGGTCCAAAGTTTGTATTTAGAGATTTTGCATGTTTTTTACATAGATTTACATTAGGAAAGACTTAAAAACTTCTTCAATCAGCATTTGCGAAAGGACAATTTTTTCATCATTGCAAAGATACTCAGGTGATCGATTTAGTTCTATTTTGTCCCTCTTGTTATATAAGCTACCTACCCAAAAGGATTCATCCAATATCTCATTACTACCTGAAGTTACTGAGCGGAAACCATTTTTCTAATTTTAGTAACAGCGACCTTGACCCCTGTGATCCCAAATGCAATCCCAAGCTTCCTTTTCATATAAGCTACCTACCCATAAAGTTTCATTCCAATATCTCATTACTAACTAAAATTATTGAGCGGTAACGAAGTTTGGCAGACTGACAGACTGACAGGCGGAGTGCAATCCTATAGTCACTCCGGTCTAGGACCGGTAGGGACTAATAACTGATACAGGACGAAGGCTTACGACGTTTCATTTCTGTGTGTTACTGGAGATGGTCGGATTACTAGTCAGATGATTTGGAAACTAGGCTTTCCGGTTTAAACGGTTCGCGCTGGGTCCAACCAACCTAAATCCGACCTCGGTTTCGGCCAACTGTTCAATATTTAAATGGCATCCATAATTATGTAAATTAAAAACGATCGTCAAACGTATTCCTAAATTTGGAAAATGACTCTCCTTTGTTTCCCAGGTCACATGATGTAGTGCCTTTTCGTCGGCAAGTGAAACTACGTTGGTATACTATTTTGTCCCACAATGTTTGTTTCCAATGGAAAAATTAAAGCGTCTATGCGTGGCCGAATGGTTAACGACGTTGCCTCTCACCGCTGCGGGTTCGAATACTACTGGGAGCTCGACTTCTAAGGGAGGAAGTGTCGATTCTTACGGATTGAGGGAGGTGTAAAGTACTGGTTCAGGAAAAGTGGGTGGTCTGCCTCCACCACAAAAAATCGACAGTCATATATAACGTTACATGTGTTAAAAATAACGTAAAACACCAAACAAACAAACAAACAAACAAACAGACAAACAATAACCTACCATGTTTATAGATGGACAATTTCTGTCACTCCAATTTAGGACATACACTATTATGCACATTATGTTACAGTCCTTTAAAAATTAGCGTATTGCCTGACCAATCACACCACTTTATGGTTTATTTTCACCTGACGTGTTGATAAACAATATTTAATATATGCTTTGTATATATATATATAATTTTATATATATATAAAAGAAAAAACACATTCGGAATATAACTTTCTGTTTCTAGAATTTGATTAAGTTTACTTACAAAGACTAATATTTCAGCAATGTGTATACACAGTCTCTTCTTCTGTCTATTTCTTAGACGAAAACTATTGCGTACATAGTATATTAGTCTAATTCAGACAGGACCCCAATGATCAGTACATGAATTGAATTGAATTGGATTTTATAGTCGCACCAACAGCTAAGGTCATATGGCGACTTTCCAGCTTCCACTGGTGGAGGAAGACCCCAGGTGCCCCTCCGGGCAATTTTCGTGCACGGGCGGGCACCTGGGTAGAACCACCGACGTTCCGCAAGCCAGCTGGATAGCTTCCTCACATAAAGATTCCTAGGCCCCTGAGGGATCGAACCTACAGCGGTGAGGGGCAAGTGATTGCAAGTCAGAGACTCTAACCACTCGGCCACGGACGCCCCTGATCAGTACATGAAAAATGCTTATTAATAAATGCCATTCTATACATACACCGGCAACGTCACAACTGTCGATAGGCCTCTGTACTACAACGCATTTCCGAGCAAAATATGGCTTTTGTCTACATACGCATATGATAACCGCCAACGGATTACTTTATATTTCAATAAATTGTTTATAAATCGTTTTGTAACAAATTATTTGTTTGTACAAACACAGGAGTTCATAGTTTAATAAGTACAACCTAATGCTTTTATTTACCATCATTTTACCGTCTAAACATAACGCTTTCTCTTTCGTGACTTTTGAAGTACTTTTATTTTCGATTTATAAATAGGCATTATGCTAATTAGCCACCAGGCGCGTAGCGTGCCATACTCATTTACTCACGTGAATAAACTTTTCAAACAAAGGCTCAAAAAATAAAAACTCGAAAAATGCAATAAAAAGGTGAGCCATCATTTTCAGTTTTAAGGTGAATGAAAATGTTAAGGAATAATGATAGTTTCGACAGGATTTAAATCTTTCATCCTGACCCTAAAATGCACCAGAAGTCACGTACGAACGTTTATTTTTTAAAAATTCCCCCCTCCCGCACCTACCCCCGTGAGTAACCCAGATTTTGGTCACACTACGCCCCTGGTCACGAGCTACTCGCGAGGTAGCGACAAACTATTTAATAAATTATATCGGTCAACTTGTGACAGATATTGGTAATTATGGATCTGACATGCTGACATGGGTACGTAAATAGAAACCTGTCAAAATTAGAAGATAGTGGCCAGTCCTCTCCAAAACATAACTCACAGCAGACGGTATTATTGTTTACACCGCCATTGATTACCGGCATGCCTTGCGCAGAATCACACAGGTCAGTCGCGCAGCGACACCTGTCGGACACAATGAATAAAATTAATGCTGACAATTCTCAAGTTTTTGCGTCTGTGTGATCAAGATCGATTCAGGACGTTTTAGCACCAAACCATTTCGACACCTAGACGAATCGGCACCTAGACGTTTCGGCATCAAACCATTTCGGCATCTATTTTAAATTTTACCCTAGGCGTTTCGGCACCCATTTATATTTGAGTATTATAATGAAGTAAATAAGTAAAGAAATTAAATATTTTCTATAAGATAACTTGTAATTTATTTAAAATGCAAAGTTGATTGCCTTAACGGCAACTCCGAAGCGGTTTGGAGCCTGAATACAACTAAAACATGATCATAAATAGGGCCCATATGATCATCACTTGTAAAATGTAAGTAAATATGACTTTAATATTATATTGTAGCATGGTCACTGAAATTCCCTTTGTAATAGCTCAGGTGTAAATTGTTTAATTGAAAATACTTGAATATGTTCCCCATAACATGTATAACAATGTATACCTAAGACCAAATAAAAACTTATCTGTATTCATACAGTGTATTCATACAGTATCTTTTAATTCTTCACGTTACCTTCCTGCCATCTCCATATCGACGACTACAGGTATGTGACTTGAATAAAGCCTCCACAAACTAACACATTATTAAAAATCGTCTACATATAACGCATGCGTTATACTTTTCTTGTTCTATAGTATATATCGGAATGATGTACAGAACAGGTTATTTTACATTTAGTCGGGATAGCCACTATCTGGTATCCGTGATAGCATTATATAAAATAAACTGTAAAGAAGGATATCCCGTCGTTGTAGATATCCCGTCGATCACCAGTATACAAAGTCATATTTGATAGATATTTATCACACCTGAACCAGTCGGTCAAACAGCACGAATATGGCCACGAACTGTCCTAAAAGAGATTATATGGATGCGCCGGATATTAAATGGAACAATGGCATACCCAACTTCGATTTAGTGGATCAAAAGTATATGAAAGAACGGACACTTTCGCATCAGGAAGGATCATTGGAAAAACTAGTAGAGAACTTGGTTAAAACATGGGAAATGGAGAGTTCACATAAGGCAAATACAGAGGTGCGTATCTTATCAATAATTGATAATGTGGAACAATTTACGATTATGTTCGTTTTCATGGATTCTTATGTTTATGCAGCAATATTGCACGTCAGAATATTAAGGATGTTCAAAAAAATTGTATAGGGCTCGATCTCAGATATAGTTATATTTGCTAATTCACCCGAAGAGTTACAGGAAAGTCTTAATATTTTATCAAACTATTGTAGTAAATGGAAATTAAAAGTTAATTCGACAAAAACAAAAGTAATGATATTTAGAAAAGGGGGAATGTTGGCAAGAAATTTAGCATTTTATTACGAAGACAGAGTGATAGAAATTGTCAGTAAGTTTACTTATTTAGGAATGGTTTTTTCTACTGGTGGATCTTTTACAGAAGCTCAAAATTGTCTTTCGGGTCAAGCGCAAAAGGCAATTTTTAAAATGAACAAATACTTATACAATTTATCTCACCAAAACACAAATTGGACCTTTTTGATAAGTTAATTACACCAATTCTGAACTATTCATGTGAGATCTGAGCAAATCCTATTGAACGAGTCCATTTGCAGTTTTGTAAAAGGATTTTAGGGGTTAAAAAGACAACACAAAATGATTTCATATATGGTGAGTTGGGAAGAACATCATTCATTACTAAGAGATATCTCATTATTATAAAATATTGGTTAAAAATTTTACAACTGAGGGAACAAAAATATGTTAAAATTGTGTATAATATGATGTTAAGTGACTTGGAATTGTATCCACAAAAAGTGAACTGGGCATCACTTAAACATTTATTAGCTTCACTAGGTTTTTATTATGTATGGATCCAACAAGGAGTTGGAAATGAAAAGAAATTTATTACCGTTATTAAACAAAGACTTAATGATCATTTTATTCAAAATTGGAATCATAGGTTGCAGAGCTCAAGCAGAGCTGTTTTCTACAACAGTATTGCAATTTTTCAAATTCAGCCATATTTAGAAAATATAAGTGTGTACAAGTTTTGTCAATCAATTACAAAACTAAGAGTTTCATCTCATAGATTAAAAATTGAATCTGGCAGATGGGTTAAACCTATTATAATACCTGTTAACGAGAGAACGTGTGATCTTTGTAGAGTGTTAGAAGATGAATTTCATTTTGTATTAGAGTGTGAACGATTTTCGGAGTTAAGGAATCAATATATATCTAAATATTTTTGGAAACGTCCTAACATGATTAAATTTATAGAATTAATTAACTCAACAAATAAAGTTAGAATTCGTAAATTAGGTATATTTATTTATGAAGCTTTTAAATTAAGAAATGAACTGTTATATAGAATATAACTGTATTTTTTCGAACAACGAGTGTGTATATGAATAAATGAAATTGTAAATAATATGTAAATCTCTATGTACGGTTGTTAACACCTTCTCAATTATACATGATTGCATAATGAAAGTTATATTGTGATATAATATATAATTACCGTTTTCATATATATATATACATGTATATGTACTAATTACAGCACTGCTACCATGTTATACTTTGTATTTGTATCCTCACGGGCTTTATAGCCTATTGGAATTTTGAAATAAAAGTATCTATCTATCTATAAAACCTTATATGTGTTGAAAATGATGTAAACAAACAAACAAACAAACAAACAAACACACAAACACACAAGTCCTAGTGTCACTGACATTTATTAAAGGGGGGTACTGTACATCAGGCTTTTCCGAAGGGTCCAGGGGTCCGACTTAAAATTGACAAATAATGGTATCTTCAAAATTTTAAAAGGAATAACGATGATGAATAAGTCTGAAAACGACCCCTTATCTAAAAACAAAATAATGTTACACATTAATATGTGCTATCATATACTACGCATCAGGGTTAATTTAGGTATTTTACGCACGATCCCATTCAAAATGTATGGTGAATTAAAATATATGGTGAATTAAAATGTAGGGTGAATTAAAATGTATGGTGAATTAATATGTAGGGTGAATTAAAATGTATGGTGAATTAAAATGTAGGGTGAATTAAAATGTTTCGACCTGAATAACACGGGGCCAACGCCATATTTTGACTCAATGACATATTTTGACTCAATGACATATTTTGTCATGAATATGAACATATTTAAAGCAGCAATCCCGCCAACAAAAGCGACGTCAATAGGTTTAGAAAAGGTCATGGACTTGGAAACAGATCAAAGACCTGGTCATGTATCTGGTTACAAATGGTAATAAATACAGAATATCGGATTCTTTTTTTTTTATATCGAAATATGAATTAATGTATATACATGTATGAAAGTACCTATTATATTAATATATACACACATTTGTTAGATATTTAAATAGAATCTCACTCCGTCACAAAGGTAATGGAGTGACAGGAGAAACCATATATTCCCCTTTCAATGCACTCACAAAAAGACAAGACCAGAACAAAAGAGGTGGGTGACATGTAAAATAGATCTTTAAATTTCACTTAGTCAGAGTGAGGTACAATTTGAAATGATCTAAATTATGTTTTATGTAAATTGGCACACGATATAGATTTTACGCTTTTTAGTCGAGACGTTTAAGTAATTTCTAATTTTTTTAATACGCGTTTAAATATTACTTCTTTAGCTGATAGAAAATTATAATTATGGTATGACTTTAAAGTATACACTGATGTAATTGTAAATACGTATGTATTGAATTAAAATTAATGAGAATTAAATCGATGAATTCAGCGCATTACACATTTGAGTGTCATATCTTTTTCTATCCATACTTTTCCCTAAAGTAATCGGCTGAAAAGTGAAGGTTGTAATGTCGATTTCGAACAGAGTCTTTGTTTTAGCCAACCTGAGCCAAAGGTTTCACGTGAGCCAGTGTGACCCCGTGGTCTTTAATGATGATCAAACTAACGTAAACGGTGTATCTTTCTTACGACAGTGTGTTTCACTTTTCACAACCAAGATGACCGAAGTTTCTAAAAATAGCATAACATCTTCTCAAGAACTATTTAACATATTTGTCCAAAATTATCATTATCATAAAATGATAATGCATTTTATTGAAAGGTTAAGGCACAGTTAACATATACACGCATACATACATACAATTATACTCATATGAGCGGGATCACATTTAATCATTCAACGCTTATTTACCAGGATTTTCATTTTATATGTACTGTTCTAGCATTTTTTCGGCCAGGAGATGTGTCTGTGTAAGCCTATCAAAACTCGAGTTGAAAGCGATACATAAATTATGAAAGCCTACAGTGGTTATTAAACTGAATGCTGATTGGCTAAATTTGTCTGACAAGGCCAAAGGAAACTAGTAGATTTTTTATAGAGTGTAGTAGTTGATACATGGTATATCGTAAATGATTTGTTACGCTGTACTTCAATCGTGACCGGAAAAGATGAAGAAAGGAACAGAAATGCTGAAATTGCAAATAAATGATTCTGTTTTCTTGCAAAGGGCGTTAATTTTACATGGTAACTGGTCCTCAACCAAGTTTGTACAAATGGTGACACTGGGGTCAGAATTAGCCCCACCCGGGGTGGGCGGGGGGGGGGGGGGGGGCGGGGTCAAAAATGGGTCAAAAGTGGGTCAAAAGTTGAGAAAATAAATAAAGTCTTCTTCTCTGAAACCACACGGACTACAGCTTTGCTATTTTGCATTTAGCATCATATAGTGGTCATTTACCAAGTTGTACAAATAGTGACCCTTGGGTCAGAATAAGCCCCTCATCGGGGGTCAAATGTTTTACATAGAAATATTAGGAAATACTTTTAAAAACCTTCTTTTTTGAAACCACAAGGCTAGAGCTATGATATTTTGCATGTAGCATCATCTAACAGAGTACACTTTGCAAGTAGATCGATTTAAGCCCTAGTGGACCTCTTGTTTTCATGGTTATGGCCCTTTGAATATTTTAAAAATGGCCTTCCGTGATGGAAGGCACTAACTTGTTTTGTTCAAATTTCCCACATTGGCACTGCCGTGTCAACTTTTATCGGAATACCGATAGAAAACGTTATATTGCTCTACTCTCTACCTTACATTTAGCTATTAAAATTATTTCACTTCATGACCATCAATCACTTATACATTGTGCTTCCCCAAACGCGCCGACAATCTTTTTTTAAAGATATTTCTTGTTTTTAATGTTACCCTTCCAATCGCATCATCTCGGAATCAATGTATGATAAAACCCGACGTCACAGTAAACACTTTATTCGTACATGAACATGTATTATGTTATTTATATTTCCACAGTAAACACTTTATTCGTACATGAACATGTATTATGTTATTTATATTTCTAAAATGTTGATGAATCTGCATTTTTCAAAATATAAATAATGTTTTTGTTGACCATAACGTATTAATTAAATCACGTTATACTTGTTAATAAATACAAACATCCTCTTTTTAACGAAATGGACCTGGTTTTGGATGGCGGGAGGTGTATAGTACTGGTTCTACCCAGTGGGTGGTCTGCCTCCACCACAAAAAATCGACCGTCATGTATAACCTTACATGTGTTGAAAATGACTTAAAACACCATACAAACAAACAAAAAAAAAAACATGTTTCATTTTCCCGTAGAAAACGTATTTTTTCCCTGTATAATAAAACACATATTGCATCCCAGTTAGGATGACAGAGGATATTGTCAACCTTCGGAAAGCCTATATAATGGTGAATTCAAATTTTAGACCGGAACAACAAAGCTTTAACACAAGATATTTTGTTCGATATGACATTTTTGTCATGAACTGAAATATTTTTTAAAATGTTAGAGTCTTTTAGAAGAAAACCCTGACGTACTACTTTCAAAAGTTTCATACTGCTGAATGTTCAAGGATTTTCTGGTAATCTGTTTATTTAGTGCCTCAGTTTTAGTTTTACAAAACGTTTTTATGTGAACAAAACACTATTAACCACTGAAGAAACTTCTCAGGCATAATGAGTTTTCCATTTAGTATTTCAACATTTTCTGAAGAAGCATCCCTAGCTGCTCATTTAATCATTTAAGCTACATAGGGACAGTTCCTTCCATAACAATACAGTTAAACTCGCTTGCAAGATTTCGTGTACACACGTCGCATGCACGCTTTGCTATATTATAGGTTATTGAATTTGTATGGCTAAATATTACTTGGAACGAGTTGTTTTGGCAAAGCACGACGAGCTTGCGAGTCGTACTGCGCCAAAACAACGAGTAATATTTAGCCATACAAATTCAATAATCTTTTTATTGTATACTTTCATATTGTTTTCGATCAATGTTAATTGTATGACTATTACTTTTCATTGCATTTGTGTTATTTTCATAGCTTTTGATGGAATTCCTATCTTGCCATTCAGTTTCATTTTGTGTGGATGATTATTTTGCGCGAAGACGACGTCGACGTCGGATGAAGTCATTAAAAACATCAAGCGATTTTCTAAAGTTTGTTTACCATTCGATAACGTTAAAAACAGTGGGTGAGTGACCATTTCAATTATTTTATCAATTTCTGTCATAAAAGGTTGAAAAAGAACACACGTATTTTTTGTTGACACTATAGGAAGGATTCCGTTATTTTTATTTGATAGTAGTTCCTTATTTCTATTTCGCGGCTCTTAGCAAGCACGAGCAAAAGTTCCGGTGCAATATCAATGTGTGCAATATCGTAGAATATTGCACACTTAGCTCAATGCAAACTAAACGGGACAATATGAAAATATACAATAAATCTACATACTGTATATCCATGATTATAGCGTACGTTATATTAGAGGGTAAATTAGCAACATGAATTAAAAAATATATGGCACATTGGACTTTGGATCTGGCGAATGTCCAATATAAAAATAGTCTGATATTGTACATTCGACCGGATGTCACTAAAATCTAAATAATTTGACATTGGACATTGGAAACGAATCTCCAATATCAAAAATGATTTGACTTTAGAAATTGACGAATATCTAGTATCAAAACAATTGACTTTGCATTCGATCCGAATGTCCAATATCAAAATAATTTGACTTCGGACATTCAAAATAATTTAACTTTGGACATTCCATTCGAATCTACAATATCAAAATAATCTAACTTTGGACATTCGATTCGAATCTCCAATAACATAGTTTGACTTTGGACATTGATGAATGTATTATTGAATATTGGAGATTCGCCAATGTCCAAAGTCAAATTATTTTGATCTTGGAGATTTGTTTCCAAAGTCCAACGTCCAATTATTTAGTTATTGGTGAGTCCGATCGAACGTCCAAGTCAAATTGTTTTGATATTGGACATTCGCCAATGTCCAAAGTCAAATTATTTGGATATTGGAGATTCGTTTCCAATGTCCACTGTTAAATTATTTTGATATAGGACATTCGGGTGGAATTTTCAAAGTCAAATTATTTTGTTATTGGACATTCGGGTCGAATGTCGAAAGTCAATCTATTTTGATATTGGAAATTTTGTTTCCATGTCCAATTAGTTAGTTATATTATTGTTGATTCCGGTCGAATGTCCAAAGTCAAACTATTTTGATATTGGACATTCGCGCCAATGTCCAAAGTCAAATTATTTTGACACTGGAGATTCTTTTCCAATGTCCATTGTCAAATTATTGTGATATTGGACATTCGTCAATGTCCAAAGTCAAATAGATTTTTAAATTAATGTTGCAGTGTAAATGTCAATATGTCACTTGTGTAAAGTTATTTTGGTCTTTAATTGGACCTCGGAAGTGAGCAGGTAAATAACGTTTAGAATGAACAGCAATGAAAGCTGATATTCAGCGCATTTTGTCGTATTGTTATCAAACCAAAACACATACTTGAGACGAAGTAAAATCATTTATATTTACTTCGTATCTAATAGCGAACGCATAAATAAGCATTCAATGTGTTCATTACGTTTTAATAGTTGACAACGCATCATCAGTATATTTTACCACTTTTTTATTTGCAAATAGCGTCATGCTACAAAAAGATATTAATTTAAAAATATGAATTAGTTGGCCTAGGATGTTGTAAGGAAAATAAACGAGTATTGATTTCATAGCTTACATAACACCATTCATCTGAACCTGCTGATAGGAATAACCGACGCATACATATGTATTATTCAATTAACAATATGTTCAACACAACTATGGATTGATTATTTTATTTGGAACGTTTACAAAAAAAATAGCAAGGCGAAAGGATTTGGGTCAACACTTTTGATATCATAAGAGACCACACTTCCTGTATCACTATCCAGAAATGCTCTTGAGACGATATGAAAATCGACACTTTCTCACATGATAGGTCGAGTTGCCTGTGGGATTCGAACCCACCGCTGCGGTGAGAGGCGAGAAAGTTTTAAGCGCAGCGTCTATAGTACTTCCGGTGAAAATAAACGACCAGACAATTTGGCTAAATATATCAAAAGAGCAGTTAACCAAAGAACTGTTTTATTAAACAATCCAGTTTAAGGTTCATTCTATACAAAATGTAAATTTGTAGCGTGGTCACTGAAATTTCTCTTTGTAATAGCACAGGTGTAAATCGTTTAATTGAAAATAACACCTGTCAGAATAACAGTTAGCATAACGGTTCGAATAACAAGTTAGAATATGACAGGGAGCTGAAATGGACATGCTACAAAACAAATAGAGTATGGTTTCATCTCGCTGGTAAATTTAAACAAATCGATGTGCTACGCCCATCTCGATGTTTAAATTAACCAACTCAATGAAACCATACTCTGTCTATTACGTATTGTATAATCACTTTTCGTCATGTTTTGTTTTTGTTATTTGTGTTTCAGTATTAATTTGCAATCCATAAATTGTGTAATAATTGTATTATACTGTTCACTTAATGTCATGTATCGTGTCAAATCATGTTGATCAACGAGATCCTATGTACAAGCTGAATATAATTATGTTCTGTTCTATAATTTTTTAAATACTATCTTGAAATACATATCTATCAATATATATAAGAATCAACAACGGCTGTCAACTATTTCTATTATCATTTTCTGAAATAAATGAAATATTTCTGTCTCTTTAAAACTCATTTAGGTTTTTGTATCTCGCGAGAAAATGGCGACACGTAAACGCCAAAGCGCAGTGGTATAGTAGTTAAAGCGTCTGTCCTGCATTCGGGAGGTCATGGGTTCAAGTCCCCCGGCGGCGTCATACCAACTATACTTTCAAAATGGTTATAGTCACGTGTAACACTTGATTGCCGGGCAAATAATGGGTAGTGCTATGTCCGGTTTGCCCAGTGTCAGAAAAAAGTGACTGGGTATGGTGTCATGTACTACGGCGTGGTATTCCAAAGTGGCAGCAATATATCTGTTACAAGTAGACTGTAGATAGCCATATTACACTATACACAAGCTCTCATGAGCCCATACTCTATTCATATTACACTATACACAAACACTCATGAGTCCAGACTCTATTCATATTACACTATACACAAGCACTCATGAGTCCAGACTCTATTCATATTACACTACACACAAACACTCATGAGTCCAGACTCTATTCATTTTACACTACACACAAGCACTCATGAGTCCAGACTCTATTCATTTTACACTACACACAAGCACTCATGAGTCCAGACTCTATTCATATTACACTACACACAAGCACTCATGAGTTCAGACTCTGTTCATTTTACACTACACACAAGCACTCATGAGTCCAGACTCTATTCATATTACACTACACACAAACACTCATGAGTCCAGACTCTATTCATTTTACACTACACACAAGCACTCATGAGTCCAGACTCTATTCATATTACACTACACACAAGCACTCATGAGTTCAAACTCTATTCATATTACACTACACACAAACACACACATTCATGAGTCCAGACTCTATTCATATTACATTACACACAAGCACTCATAAGTCCAGACTCTATTGTGCCTATACCGGTAGGTGTCCTATCGGTTAATCTATATTGGAGGGACTATACACCTTAGAAGTGCACACACACCCGCCCAAATTAAAACTCTATCATGTATGGTGTTTAACGTCGATTTTAACAATTGTTCAGTTATCACGACGGTGTCTTCTTGTACAGCAGTAAGCTCAGTGCTGGTGTCTTCTTGTAAAGCAGAAAGATCATTGCTGGTGTCTCTTGTATAGCAGTAAGATCATTGCTGGTGTCTTCTTGTATAGCAGTAAGCTCAGTGCTGGTGTCTTCTTGTATAGCAGTAAGCTCAGTGCTGGTGTCTTCTTGTAAAGCAGAAAGATCATTGCTGGTGTCTTCTTGTATATCAGTAAGCTCAGTGCTGGTGTCTTCATGTATAGCAGTAAGCTCAGTGCTGGTGTCTTCTTGTATAGCAGTAAGCTCAGTGCTGGTGTCTTCTTGTAAAGCAGAAAGATCATTGCTGGTGTCTTCTTGTATAGCAGTAAGCTCAGTGCTGGTGTCTTCTTGTATAGCAGTAACAGTGCTGGTGTCTTCTTGTATAGCAGTAACTTCAGTGCTGGTGTCTTCTTGTATAGCAGTAACACTGCTTGTGTCTTCTTGTATAGCAGTAAGCACAGTGCTGGTGTCTTCTTGTATAGCAGTAACCTCAGTACTGGTGTCTTCTTGTATAGCAGTAATATCATTGATGGTGTCTTCTTGTATAGCAGTAACCACAGTGCTGGTGTCTTCTTGTATAGCAGTAACAGTGCTTAAAATTATAGTGCTGCCACGCTGGTCTGTGGAAATTCCACGCCGTAAACAGTACTAGCACAACACCTCCTGCATTCATTTGAACATTCTTACATACCGGATACGGTTGTCCGCGTTTAACATGGGTGATGGAAAGCCGGATCTTACATATGGAGGAAAATAAAAGTCACGCGCTGATATCAACAATGACAGTTACATGACGTCATTGTGTAAATAAACATGCAAAACATCAATAGTTGGCAACGTCAATGTGCAAAAAGTAAATGGTATGCAAGAAAAAGAATCAATCATGTGTATCAGGTTCAGAATTCCAACTCACGGTGAAACTGTTTTAAAATGCGCATTTTTCTCCGTAGACAATTTTAAAACACATATCAAACGAACGAGCGTCCGCCAATATAAGAATGCAATAAAAAACAGGGGTCATGTAACATGTAAGGAAAAGCCAATCTGTTGAATGACGTCAGGTTCTATTTTGACACGTCACAGATAGATTTACCCCATTTCTACTTTCGCTTTACTATGTCAATTATAATTAAATATCCCAAACAAACACTAATATTTGTTCCCAATACATCATTCAGGTGAATTATAGTAATAATAACAAAAAACAATCCAAAGTGTGCATTTTATAAACGCAGGGATTTTTTTTTTTATTAGACACTATTTGACTATACACCACGGAAGCACAAACGCAATGGTGTAATAACGCCTTAATCGGAACCTCGGTAGAGCCTCGGTTCCGATAAAAACAGTTATACCTCGGGTTGGAATTCCCTATCTTCACCGGATACTCAAGAAAAATTCTTATACTCTACCACATAGCCAATAGAACACGAGCAACGCGGATAACATATGAGGATTGCCCAGAGAGCGTCTTATAAGTTTTCTAATTTAATTTAAATAACTGAATAAACGGTAAAACTTTAGCGCTCTTAGCCATTTTACACGGTTCAATTATACAAATGTACACGGCAAAATGAATGCTCTTTTTTTCTGATTTTGTTGTTGTGCCAAATACTTCTTACCATCAACTATAAAGAAATGGAACGAACTAGCACAAGGAATGCCACTAACATCGATGCTTTAACCAAGTCAACGCTTTCAACATCACTTCTACGAAGGGGAGTGTAGGGCAGAAATATACTCGGTAAAAAATGAAATGGACCAGAAGTTATAATTGAGGTTGTAAACTGGAGTATACATACGGCTATTGCAATGCATATATCGATGAATTGATACGCATTGTATACATTTTATACATAAAATCCAAAACCTTCTTAAATTTCAAAAACGACAGAGACATGATATCACAAGTCATGTAAGGGTCATTACTGAAAACGTGCAGAACTGAATAATAGCGGCGAATATACTCAATGTCGAATGTAATGCACACTTCATACTCGGTCTCTTGGGGACTTTGCGAGACTTTTCTCTATTATTTTACCTTGAAATTTAAGTTTGTTTGGGTTTAAGTAGTGTATAAGTGCCTGTATCCAATGGTGTAAGCATTTCAATATTATGACATGCATTGTGTCTCGTTTATTATTAAAACCTTTGCATGATTTTAACACTGACCCCTAGGTCATTGACAATATTATTTCTGTATCAATTTTTTTCTCGAGGTTAAAGGGAATGTAGGCATTCTGTCAAACACGCTTATTATTTTTTGAGACTTCTAAAAAACTTGGAAAAGTGGGAAATAATTTTCAAAATTGATAAACAAAGAAGATTTGACAATTTGAAGGTTGTTCTAAAACGGATTAAGGATATCACCATTTTGAGAACTGACATCTAGTTCTAAATTAGTATATAGGGCATTGTAGCACCCAATAATGCTCCCTCCGACGTCGGTTGTAGCACCCCATAACGCACCCTCCGAATAAGGCTCCCCGGGGAGCTTTATAAGGAGAGGATGTATACTCAATCCGCATGAAGCTCCCCAGCTTGAATTAGAAAGAGTATTATAGTGGAACTTTGGAAACAGCCGAACACGATACATACGAAATATTGCAGTCTCGGTTTGATTGAATGAATGAATGAATGAATGAATGAATGAATGAAAGTCTTTATTTACAGAGGGTAACCCAATAAGTATAAACTAATCTTCCTTGGGGCCCTCTAAAGCAATATTTACATACATACAAATTCATAATTATATAGCAATATAACAATCAGCATAACAAATTCAAAGTTAGCATTATTCATAAACATGATCAACATGATAACAATGTTACACAACAACATAATACATACATATGGCGGCAGAGGTTTAACTTACAGACTTACATATGGCCATATTTACAATTTTAGCTTTATGACTGTTGATTCGAATTTATCCACTTAGTATAATTTACTGTGAAACTTTTAATACTTTCGCTCTGTCTTATTTCATTTGGAATGTTATTCCATACTTTTACCCCAGAGTAAGACATACTCCCTTTAAAAAGTTCTATATTTGGTTTGGGTATTAAAAAATCCGATTTATTTGAAGAACGTAAATGATTTGGACGCCTGACATTGTAATTGAACATATTTTGAATATATGACGGGACTGCATTTTGCGATACCCTGTACATAAATTTGGCTTTATGAAGTGAAACCCTCTGTTCAATATTAAGAGAATTAATTATATTTAAAGCCTCCCTTAAAGTGGTATATTGTTCACCTAGAATGATACGACATGCTCTTCGTTGTAATCGCACTAAAACCTGGACATTTGATTGTTTTGTACTACCCCAAATGATACTACAATAGTCAAGATGTGGTTGGACATAGGCTTTGTAAAACATTATTCTATAATTAACAGGAATAAATACTTTAATTCTTGATAATAGCCACAAATTACTAGATATTTTCTTCCTAAGAAATTTTATATGCGTATAAGGTTTTCATTTATATTTTATATGCGTATAAGGTTTTCATTTATATATATGCCAAGAATTTTATCACCTGTTGTGATTTCCAGATTTAAGTCTTTATATTTCAAATTTAGAGGTTGATTAACTAATCTTGTCCGTTTCTGGGGTGTCGTTATCAATATTACTTTTGTTTTTGAAGCATTTAATACCATACCATTGTTTAGACACCATGTACTGACGTTATTCAAAGCAGCTTGTAAATTCATTTCAACTTCTAATTTAGATTTATTTATGTCATATATTGTAGTATCATCTGCATACATATCAACGTTTGAAACATTATCCTGTACATACATAGGCAAGTCATTTATGAATAAAATAAATAAAAGAGGCCCTAGAATAGACCCTTGCGGGACCCCGCATGTCGTAATTTGCTTATCAGAGAGAACACCGTTTAAGTTCACCGCTTGAGTTCTATTTGTAAGATAAGACTTGAACCATTTAATAGTATTATCTCCACATTTGTAAATTTGTAATTTTTTTAATAGTATTTCGTGGGAACATAAATCGAATGCTTTAGAAAAATCTAACATAACAACGCCTACAAATTCTCCATCATTTAAAGCTGTTAACCATTTATCTATCATACATACTAATGCTGTTTCGCAGCTATGTTTTTTTCTAAACCCACTTTGGGATTTACATAATAATTTATAATGATTAAGGTAATTAACAAATGAATCATGCACATGTTTTTCAATCAATTTTGAAAGAGTAGGTAAAATTGATATTGGCCTATAGTTATTTACATCATTTGATGAACCTTTTTTAAATAAAGGATTAACTTTTGCGCATTTCCATTCATCTGGGAAAACACCTTGTTTTATACTACAATTTATAACATACGTAAGACTATTTGATATAACATCGGCTGATAATTTTAAAAGTTTTGGCCCTATTTGGTCAAGTCCTGTAGCTTTGGATACATCTACATTATTTAACATTTTACGCGTTTGGGATTCCGTAATCAGAGGAATGTGAAAATACATATGATCAGGAACTTTTGTTTTTACAAAATCATTTACTTTATCAAAATTTGAAGTTGGAATAGGTTCTTTTAAGTTAGCGGCTACGTTTACAAAAAAGTTATTAAAAGTATTTGCAATATCTTGGTTATCAATAATATCTATTCCATCTTTATGAATGCTTTTTATTAAATTACAGTTGTTTGTCTTTTTTGTAGACGCACCATGTTCTTTAAATATTTTCCAAACTGTTTTAGGGTCTGATTTTCCTTCCTCAATTTTTCTTTCATAAGATTCTTTTTTAGAATTATCTATCAATGTACAAACTTTATTTCTTGAAACTCTGTAGTTATCCATATCATTTTTAGCCTTAAATTTATCACGTTCTTTAATTTCATCGAAAATATCAGGTGTAACCCAATCTGGTTGTTTTATGTGTTTAACTCTGTGAATTCTAATTGGATTGAGATTGTTTATGAACGGTAGTGAAAAATACGAGCTACCGCTCACGCCCTCTAGCCCCCTTGTTTGAGCAGAACTCAATATTCATAAAATCAATAGTACATAATTTTAACCATCCCGAAGATGGCATGCATATGGCTGTGGCAATGAAGGTTACTAGCTCTCCCATGTCGTGCGGTGTATGGTCCCAGTATCTAATAAAATTCTATGCCAGGCTCATCCGCCAAAGGTTTTAGTACAATTTAAAAATATTGGTAAACCAGCAAAGATTTCAATCATTATGTGCATAATTAAAGTTTTGTTTTAGATGCCACCTGCCTTAAAAAAAAGCAGACAGGAGTGTTCTGCCTTTAACATTGTTTTTGTTGGCAAACATGGTTGCAGCTAGGTAAAAGTTAGCTAAGAAAAGTACTGTTTATGTATAATGTATAGTACATGAGTGTGCATTATATAGGTATTGTATGAATGTATATGTATACGCGCATGTCTATGGGTATATGCATATATATATATATGTGGATAGGTTAATATTTGTGTATGTAAGTGTGCGCGAACGCATGCAAACAAATAAACTACTGGTCGGATAACATGCTGTGTATATGCGTTACCCATCTTTTAGTTTTTTTTTATAAATATTTCACTAGTTAATTATGATGGTGCATACTTTTTTTACAGGCATGCGGTATTGTATGAATGAAATTGAAAAGATATCTTGTTGGATAGTACACAGTTGGGTATATTATACTGTAGATAAAGTAAGTTTTTCGGCATAATAATACAGCCTTGATATAAAGTATTAAATGCATCCACTCTGTGCCAAAAGAGTGGTTATAACGATTTCTACTAAGATTGGTTTGCTATTCAAAATGTAGGGCATCAGTTTCATGTCACTTGTTTTATCATAATGATACCTAAAAATAAATAATATATTGATTGTTTTACCATAAATATATATGTATTACTATGTACTGAGTCTAGTTTTTGGAATGAGCACTGACAAGAAAGTTGCGCCTGGCTTCGTGAGCGACCTTGACCTTTTCCTCATAATCATACAAGCTTGCACATGAATGTGCAACTGATACCGCTATATATATAGCACCTTCGACCATCTTTTTTTACTTCTATCAAAGAAATAACTTAATATGCCAGCATGATGTGTTCTGCCTTTAACACTGCTTCTGTTGGCAAACATGGTTGCAGATATGTTAATATTTGTGTATGTATGTGTGAATGAACGCATGCAAACAATGAAATTACTAGTAGGATGGTGTGCTGTGTATATCGGTTACCCATTTAAAAGGTTACCGATTTAAAAAAAAAAAGTTTGCGATACATTGTATGAGTTCTAGTCAATCATGATGGTGTATACTTTTTTTTACAGGCATGCAGTATTGTATGAATTAAATGGAAAAGATATATTGGTGGATAGGACACAGTTGTATATTAAGATGAACTAAGTTTTTCGACTTTGTGCCAAAAGTGGTTATAACAATTTCTATTAGGAGTGGTTTGCTATTCAAAATGTAGGGCATCAGTTTCATGACAGCTGTTCTATCATAATGATACCTAAACAAATAAATAATAATATTTTGATTGTTTTACCATAAATATATATGTATTACTATGTATTGAGTCTCATGTCGCATTAATGCAACCTTGTTAAAATACATACATGAGTTACCTAGTGATTAAGTGTTGTCATACTAGCAATCCTTTTGACAATTACACGATAAAGGTACTTAAAAACTAACTGCGGAAATCTAATTTCATTTTTTCCAGAATGAGAGAATTTAAGAATCTGTACATTGTCCCTTTGTTCTTATACTTGTACAGATCGTAAATTTAAGTTTTTAAATTAAAAAGGATGAGTTCTGATGTTTGATGGATAACTCTCTTTTTTCATTGTATATAGATCTTTATCATTTTTCCTTTTTGCATGTATTTTATTGCTTTTCTGATACTTCAGTGGGACCGGGACATAGGGAACAAAGCATGATGTTTTTGTGAGTCCGACCAGATAGCAAGCAATGGACAAAAGAACAGTCTTCTTAAATTATGTCTGAAAAGGTAACATTTATGTCCATGAATGTCCAAGGCCTCGGTGATAAAAACAAACGTAAAGATGTCTTCCATTTTTTAAAAGAAAAGTCCTTCTCAGTGTATTTCTTACAGGACACACATTTTGTAAATAAAGATGAAAATTATATACGTGCAGAATGGGGATATGAATGTTACTTTAATAATTTTAATAGTCAATCTAGAGGGGTTGCAATTTTATTTAATAACAGTTTTGAATACAAATTACATAAACAAGAAGGGGATACAGATGGTAATAAGCTTATTTTAGATGTTGCGATTAATGGGAAAAGGATGACTTTAATAAATATTTATGGCCCAAATAAAGATACACCAGATTTCTATGTGGACATTAAACGAGATATTGATATATATGAAATTGAAACTGTTCTAGCAGGAGGTTTTAATCTGGTTTTACATCCTGAAGTCGATACTCATAACTATGTTAATATAAATAATCCAAAAGCTAGAGAAAGTGTTAAAACCATTATCGATGACTGTAGCTTGATTGACTGCTGGAGAGAATTAAATTTTGATAAAAAGGAGTTCACATGGAGACGTCCAAATACAAATAAAATGGCTAGACTAGATTTCTTTTTAATATCTGAACATTTATTTACCGACATTGAAGATAGTACCATTTTACCTGGGTATCGAACCGACCATTCAATAATAACTAAATAATTTGTATTTAGAAAGTTTATAAAGGGGAGATCTTACTGGAAATTTAACAACTCGCTGCTTAAAGAAACTACTTATGTAGATGAAATTAAAAAAGTGATCGAAAATACAAAAAATCAATATGCAGCACAGAATTAAAAATACAAATTTACAAATTAAAGACATTCGTTGTCAAGATTTAATATTGGACATTGATGAACAACTCTTTCTTGAAACATTATTAATGGAGATTAGAGGAAAAACTATTTCCTACTCGTCATTTCTTAAAAAACAAGAAGATAAAACTGAAGCAAAACTATTACGAGAAATATAGATATTGGAAAACCAATTAGATATTGATTTAATAAGCTTAGAAAGTAAAAGGAAACGTTTGTTTGAATTGAGACAAAACAAATGGATGGACTCAAGATAAGGTCAAAAGCCAAATGGTTAGATGAAGGGGAGAAAGTAACTAAATATTTTTGTAATTTAGAAAACAGGAATTTTGTAAGTAAATGTATACCTTCCCTCATTTCGAATGACGGAAATATTTTAAAAAATCAGGATTCTATTTTAAAAGAAACTAAAAACTTTTTATCACTCCTTCTATTCACACAAACCAGTAAAACATATATATTTAAATGAATTGTTTAAAAAATTTCCTATACCCAAGCTAACTAGAGAGCAAAAACAAATTTTATAAGGCCCAATAGAATTACATGAACTATTATTTTGTTTAAAAAAGGCAAACAATCTTAAGAGCCCCGGCTCAAGTGGTTATACCATTGAATTTTATAAGTTTTTCTGGATAGATATAGGAATTTTCCTCTTGAGATCTATTAACCATAGTTTATTGAAAGGTGAATTATCAGTCACTCAAAAGGAGGACATTATAACATGTATACCAAAGATAAATAAAGATAGACATTATTTAAAAAACTGGAGACCAATATCTTTATTAAACTGTTCTTATAAATTATCATCATCATGCATTGCACAGCGTTTAAAACAAGTATTACCTTTGCTTATAAATGATGATCAGACTGGCTTTTTGGCGGGGAGATATATAGGTGAAAATACACGTTCCATTTATGATCTGTTTTATTACACTGAGAAAAATGATATACCAGGATTATTACTTATAGCAGACTTTAAAAAGGCTTTTGATACCCTCTCCTGGTCTTTTATTGATGAGGTTTTAACATTTTTTCAGTTTGGACAAGATATCAAAAAAAGGATAAAAATATTTTACACAAATATTAAATCTTGTATTTTAGTTAATGGCCATCTGTCGGAGTGGTATTTTATTCACCGAGGCTGCCGACAGGGAGCTCCACTCTCCCCATACATTTTTATTCTGTGTGTCGAAAAATATTGGCTGTACTGGTCAGGACAAATAAAGATATTAAAGGAGTTAAAGTAGGAGATACTGAATATGTAATTGTCTCAATATGCCGACGATACCTCCCTTATATTAGACGGCACCGAAAAATCCCTTAAACATGCTCTAATGGTTTTAAAATTCTATGGAGATATTTCAGGTCTTAACGTTAATGTTGATAAAACCAGAGTTATATGGTTTGGGAAAAATAAAGGTTCTAATGTAAAAGTATGCACAGACACAGACCTTAATTGGGATCAGGGGGAATTTGTGTTCCTAGGAATTACTATGTCAACACATTTGAGGAGTGTTTTTGCATTAAAATATGACAGAAAAATAAACGAAATTAAATCATTATTACTGTCCTGGTCAAAATAAATACTCACATCCTTTGAAAAAATCACTGTTATAAAAAGCTTAGCTTTACCAAAGTTAAATCACTTAATTTCATCATTACCTAATCCACCTGAAGACCAGGTCACACTGTTGCAAAATATGTGTTTTAATTTCCTCTGGAATAATCACCCAGGCAAAATAAAGATATCTGTTGTAACTCAAGATTGTGATTGTGGTGGACTTAGAATGATCAATATTAAATAGTTCATATATTCTCTGAAATTAACGTGGATTAGAAGACTTTTGATTGGGAATAAAAAATGTATGGAAATCCATAAACATATGTACCCATTCACCACCAATATGCTATTTGTCGGTAACGACTATGTAAAAAATAACTTGCAAAAAATATGCAATCCCTTCTGGAAGGATGTTTACATGTTTTAACATCCTATTAGATGTTAAAAACCTATTGTCATGGAAAGAGGTCTTAACACAACCGTTATGGTACAATAATAACATTAAGATTGGAAAATCAAGTGTTTTTTTATATAAAAAATGATGATAAAGGTATTTTATTTATTAATGATATAATGGACAACAATGGTAATCTTCTCTCGTTTACCCTATTTATCGAAAAGTTTGCTGTACATTCACATTTTTTAGATTATGAAGGAATGATTGCAGCAATACGGGACTACATTCAGAAACAAAATTTTGCTCATCTTGCTATCAAGTTAGAAAATCCAATTTGCCCATCAATAGTGTCCCTAATAACAAGCGCACCGAAAGGATGTCGTCCCATTTATGATATACTTATTAAATCAAATGTACATCCAACAACTATAGCCAAATGGGGACAATATGGTATAAATATAGACAGAGATTGGAATAACTTATTCAAAATACCTTTCAATTGTACAAAAGATACTCGATTACAATGGTTTCAGAAAAAAAATAATCACAGAATTACTGCTACAAACATCCTTTTGACAAAATGAAGATAAAAACGATAACTCCTGTAGCTTTTGCACAGAGTCTCCAGAAACCATTACACATTTATTTTGGGAATGTAAATATACCAAAACATTTTGGAATATTTTTAAGATTACTTGCAATGATAATAATATAATAATCCAACCGGAATGGACTACAAAAGAAATATTTGGGTCTAGTGAATATGACAATGTTCTAAATAAACTAATTTTACATGCAAAATACTTCATATAATGTAAGTTAGATCGAAGATTACCATTGTTCCACAAATTAAATACATATATCAAACTGAAAAAATAAACGCAATTAAAAGTTTTACATTTGATAAATTCGAAAAACCTTGGTTGACTTATAAATCCCTACTTAATAATTAGTTCTGTTTTAAATTTTAAGAGTTACACTGTGCAACACATCTATCTTGTTTCATCTATCTTGTTCCCTCTGCTTGCTTTTTGTTTTGTCTTTCTTTGACAAAAGGAAAATCCCAAGAAATGTGTAATAACTGTTAAATTATGTTTCCCGCTGTTCCCACTGAATATGGAAGAGTCACACCTCCATAGAAATATCTTGTCTTTTCTTTATATATTTGGTGGATAACACAATTTTTGTTTCACAGTCAACAGTTGAAAAACTCAGCAAAGATGGTATGTGGATCTTGCATAGAAACTGAAACACTCATAGTTGATTATGTTAGCATTGTATTTATCTACGTTAAACAATTCTTTATACAAGATATATATGCTGGGTTTTGAAAAAAAACAAATATTTCTTTACAATTATCAATGAAGGCGTATTAAAGTAACAAAATAAATATTTTGACAATTTTGTAAATGTCATGATTTAAAGGGACACACAGCAATCTGGTGTATTTGTAAATAAAATTCTTTTGAATGACCCTCAGATTGCAGAGAGCCCCTTTCATCAAAACTGTATTTTAAATCTTCTTTTGAATATTGTAAAGAAATATAAAAAAAACTCCCCATTTATATAGTTTCTAATCAAGATATGCATTTTTTTCTTCTAAATATTTTGAAAACTGTTTATATATAATAAATAGTATGCATATTACATCTACACTTCTCAAAACTGCTAACTACACCGCTCACGTTTTGGGTTATATATATCGATGGGTTGAATGTTTTTCAATAAAATAAAAAGGAAATACCAATTCAATCATTTTTACATCATTTCATTTTATTTTTTTCATGGGCAATGCTAGAACTAAACCACAATAAGCAATTACAAACGACCCATGTAAACACTAAAGTCACACTTTTATGAACAAGAAATGAAAAGTGTGACTTTAGTGTTTACATGGGTCGTTTGTAATTGCTTATTGTGGTTTAGTTCTAGCATTGCCCATGAAAAAAATAAAATGAAATGATGTAAAAATGATTGAATTGGTATTTCCTTTTTATTTTATTGAAAAACATTCAACCCATCGATATATATAACCCAAAACGTAGCGGTGTAGTTAGCAGTTTTGAGAAGTGTATATCTGTACGGCTAGTTGAGTGGAAGTTCTTCTTCTTCTTCTTCTTCTTCTTCTTCTTCTTCTTCTTCTTCTTCGATGATGATGATGATGATGATGACGATACTGATGATGATGTTTATGATGATAATAATGATGATAAAGAAGACTGACTGCTACTGCTGCTGCTGCTTTTTATGATGATGATGATGATTATTATAATGTGTTTGTTTATTACGATGATGTTTATCATCATCTAGTTAGGGCGCTTTATGCGGAACGTTTGTCGACTAGCTCAAAATCATATGTACATGTCTTCCGCATAAACAGGGGAGCTTTATGCGGAAGAAGGGTACGCATAAAGCTCCTGGGGAGCTTTAAGCGGATGTAAGATACGCATAATGCTCCGCGGGGAGCGTTATGCGGAGGGAGCTTTATACGGTCTAACAGGGCATATTGATAAAATATCACTTAAAGCAAAGAAAATCACTACAATTAATGCAAAATCAATAACTGATCATACTATACATTAGTACACGTATAGTATACTTATTTTTAATTGCTGTGATGTTCTTTCCAATAGAACAGTAAATTATCATATGTATAGGTATTTTATATATGGTAATTAATTTAGAACTATGATGTCAGTTCAATGACCTAGGGGTCAGTGTTAAAATCGTGCAAAGGTTTTAATAATAACTATCATAGTTCTCAAAATGGTGGCTTCTATATCCATTTCAGAAGAACCTTCTAAAGGCCATATCTTTTTTTTTATCATCCAATTTAGATAATTCTTTCACCGTTTTTCTTTTTTTTTTTCTTTCAAAATTCTCAATAATAAAGACTGACTCTTTCGCATTTTTATTATCCTCGTCAATATGTCTAGGACGGGTCGAGGGCACCCCGCCGTAGACCTTACACTTTTCATAATAGTTCATTCATTAAGTCTGATAAGACTCATGAGCATATGATTAAACAAATACTGAAAATAGACACAATGACGTGACAGTGTCATGAAGTAATTCATGTAATACACACAATAGCGTGACAAGCAATATACACTTTTTAAGGGGGAATTGACCTTTTCGAAAATTTAAGGGTACGCATATGAACTATATATATTTGTAAATTTGAAGATATTTGCGATTTGAATCTGAATTTTGTTTTGCCGTTATTTGAACATGATTTTAATCATAACGTCTTAAATATGGCTATGTTTGACGTTTTTCATAAAAGTCCCGTTGTACCCAGTTTTCAACGTTTTTGACATTTTTAGAGTGTTAGGCTAGTCACATGTAATTAAACTGTTCGTCTTGATGAGACCTTTCAATTGATATATAAATTATTTCATTTACAATAAGACATAAAATATTATTTATATGATTTCCCTTTTCTTTCACCGATCAGTTTTAAGTAAAAACAAAGTTAAAGCCTTTTATCTTTTAAACGGCTTTATAAAAAACTGCACAATTTCAATATGTTTTAGAGAATTTAATTTTCTATCCGAATATAAAATAAAATGTGCTAGTCATCTGAATAGTTTTTTTCAGTATTCTTGTTTTATTAACCATAATACCCTTACGAAGGAGGCGTCTCTGTCGACGTCACGTCGTAAATATAATATGTGTACGACCAACGACGTTGATGCAAACATTGGAAACAAACACTGGTACCCTAAATGATAATGATTAATACTGCTCCGTATTTTCTACTTCTTTTTCCGTCCGTTTTTCTTTTTCTTCTTTTCTAGAGTTTATGTGAAAACTCTAAATTTAATTTATGTTCATGCATCAGGTCTAATTCGCTCGAATCTCAAATTACCGCAATAATTATGGTCATGTATTTGGTATACCTCTAGGATAAAACAATAAGTTCGAGTTCATTTAAAAGTGTGTTTAATGCATATACAATTTCCAGGCAGCCGTCAATCATGCTAAATACCATAAGATATATGTGTTGTTATTAAACATGTAAACTTTTTTTTATCCTACTTTGTATCATTACAGCGTATGTTTTCATGAACTGTTTGTCCGTTTTCTCATAATTAGAGACTACTAGACACACAATCGTTTGATTATTTATCAAAGCTTTTTTTTTTATAAAATGTGTAGCGTCAGTCACACAACAAATAAAGGATAATGTATTATAGTGTGTATAACATAGTACTATACTTCACATTTCGTTTACAATACACGGAATGCTTTGCTTATTATGCTTTTCGCTAACTGAAACAAAATTAAAATAAGCAGACGCTGCTTTATCAGAAGCAAAATATACTGAAAGGAAAAAGAAACGCATAATAAAAAAGTGCCTATACAACTGTAACGGTTTATGGATATCTAACAGGTAGATTGATGTTGCATTGTCCGGCCGGCTAGCTCAGTCGGTAGAACATCGGTACGGTAGTCCGAAGGTCCCGGGTTCAAGCACCGGTCTGGCTGCACATTTTTCTAGTCCTGTGACACTACACTATTATATATATACATTTAAAAAAAAAAGAAAAAAGAAACTGACAAAGGAACAACTTATACCCTCTGTCACGTTTCTTGGTTTTTCTCTCTGCAGTGTGGTATATTGCAATTTAAATACACTATTCTACTCATTTGTTTCTGTATCGAATTGTATTAAAATGTGCACCACACTTAAAACTGATTCATCAAGTGCATAATAATCGCCACAAAGTAATAATACTGAATTGCAACTGCTCTAGTATTCTACATCTAACTATGTAATCATAGCCTCACTTCTCCCTTACCTGCTACTTCTTCTACCTACATCCCACGTACCCCTACCCCGTTATATAACATCATATTTTGTGTACTATGCCTCATGTTGTTATTTCATGTATTTCATATATGTTGTAACCTGAGTGAAACAATAAAGATTATGATTATTATGATTATTAAATACACCCTATTCCAGATATATCTCAACGTGTTGTGTACAAAAAGGGGCTTCAGCTAATTACAGAAAGGACAACTCTGTCATGTAGTAGACATTTTACTTTGTTACACGAACTTCATAAATGTTGAAGTTTCGCTTTAAAAAGTTAAGCCATTTCAGTATTGTGTTTAATGTTAAGCGATTGCAACGTTTAAATCCTAAGTTTGCTCACCAGCCTTACCAAATGCGCGTTTTGTCGATAATGACATTTTAAAGGAATAACCATTGGTGTGTTCGGTGCTGTTTAAACCTTCTTTCCGAAAGGACAGGCCTAATGTCGCCCTGTATCATTTGATTAGCAGTGAAGTATATTAAAAGCATATTAAACATATAATATATAGCGGAAATACCCGTTATGCGTTTCTTTTTCCTTTCAGTATACATTGCTTTAAAGATCAGGTGACACTGTCATGCAATAAAACACGTGTTTTACCTTCCGCTCCCTTATTTTTTAATAGTTTTGTCTTTATATATTTACATTCATTTTTAATTAATACTTCATTTCTTCATCTTTCATTAGTTTTTGCGCACAATATGACCTGTTTATGTGTCGACGTGCCGTAAAACACCATTCATTCATATTATTATTCATCTTCTAAAAAATCCAAGGTCTCATCGAACTTGAACTGGACAGTGTCGTTTTTGTATTCATACACACATTGCAGACGAGTTTTCTGGTATCATACATGAAGCACGTGACTGTAACTCAAAAGATCAAGACGACAGTTGTTGCATCGTCCCACGTGGCTGTAATCTTTGAAACAATACATGGGTTGGATAGGCGAAACCGCTAGCTTGTGAAAAATCACGAAGAAATCATTACTGTTTGTTTTCACGTACATATATTTAATCACATATTTAATATAAGTTATATTTCAGTCAATGAAATTGACGAATTGCTAAAAACCTTCAGCAATTTATGTTGAGTAACAAGTACAGTCCATCTAGACGTGACTATAAATAATATACGAAGAGGTAATTATCACAAAATATATGTTAATACATCACCAACTTGTGCAATGAACCTTTAATACAAATACCGTCGACGTTATTTTTATGACGCGACGTCTTTTTCGAAGGGTATTATGGTTAATAAAACAAGAATACTGAGATAATTTTTTCCGATGACTGCAAATTTTATTTTATACTCCGATAGGAAATTAAATTCCCTAAAACATATTAAAATTGTGCAGTTTTTCATGATGCCGTTAAAAAGAAATAAAGGCTTTAACTTTGTTTTTTCTTAAAATTTCGCGGTAAAAAATCGGTGAAAGTAAAAGAAAATTATAAAAATATTATTTTATGTCTTATTGTAAATGTAATAATTTATATATCAATTGAAAGGTCTCATCAAGACGAACATTGTGATATAGAAAGTAATTACATGTGACTAGCCTAACACTCCAGAAATGTAAAAACGTTTTAAACTGGGTACAACGGGACTTTTATGAAAAACGTCAAACATAGCCATATTTGAGACGTTATTATTAAAAACATGTTTAAATAACGGCAAAACAAAATTCAGATATAAATCGCAAATATCTTCAAATTTACAAATATATATAGTTCATATGCGTACCCTTAAATTTTCGAATAGGTCAATTCCCCCTTAAATGTAATTTTCGTTTCATGCATTATGAGAATTCATGTTTACGACAATGGTGCACAGAACCTAACTTTAAATACATTTATTGTAATAATAATTTATTGCAGTTATGAGATATTATTTGGATTAATAGAATTTTCAGTTGTCACAAAAGGTGTACCTAAAATAAAACAATATTAACAAACATTTCACACAGGAGGGTAATAGTATTACCATCACATAACCGGTATATACAAATATGTTTCATAAATCAAAGGATTTGTATGTGTACAAAGCCAAACTCTTATTTGTTTCTCATTTTCTGATGTTATTATCGCTTAATGGAAATAAGGCGGGACCACGTAATGTGCGTAACCGTTGCAATTATGTACTCGCATATAAAGTTTGAGCTAAATATACGGATACTGAGCCATCTGATACATCATTATACTACCAAGTTTGTCACATATAAGTATCATGTGATTCTTATATGATTCTCATATATGCTCAGTACATTTAAAAACGCAACATTTTTGATTTTCGATTATGTTTAGTCCGCTGTTTTTTTGTTCAAATAAAAGATTGATTATGTTAGCACACAAGTCTCTTTGTCTCGAAGGTTAACATATGGAGATAAAGAGTCGCATACGATTTTCTCTACTTCTTTTAGTTAAAACACATTTTGCACGAGGACTTCAGTTCGACCCTAGAAATTCAAAAAATACTAGTTTTGAGTTTACAAATGTACTGAGTGTAGTGAAAATCTTAATCCATATTTGACATCCGATCAATGTGACTTTGTCTTATATTTGGTTATCATATATGCATGTTATTTAAGTCGTATATAATTGTAAATTTTTTATTTTTATTTATTTTTTGTTATTCTAAAGTTGTATGTTTACGTTATAAGTGTATATTTGTTTATTACAAACTATGTATATACATGTGTGTACTAGTTAGACGCTTTCCATTTATCACGTTAGTTAAATCTAATATTATATATAAATTAATATAAATATGTACATGAACAGATTAGCGATTCAATGTGATGGTTCAGTCACCTTCTCTGCATGTTTTGCGGTGAAAGCAAAATAACAACAACATTAACTGCTAAATTATTAATTATTACCTTATAGATATGAATACTTTTCTGTTAATTATGTCAATTGTTGGTATAATGTTTTATATATATTTCACTATCGCTATCAAGTTTATTTGTATGTGTGGTATCCTCACGGGTCTTATGACCCATTGAAATTATCTGAATAAACACATATATGTAGGTAATTACATTTTCAACTTTAAAATGTTATAACCACAGTTGTTTTTATATTAAACTTATTTTGCATGGTGTCATTAATTTGCAAATATAGCTAACATAGATACTATTTACAGCTGTTACTTACCCAGGTGGCGGTACCGTACGGATGCAGTGAGCGAGTTAGGAATGGAGAGACAAAATCACCAATCCTGCTGCATTTGTGGGGCACTACCACTTTGGGATTGTTATATTAATTATGTTCGAAATGTTTTGCAATACTTTGTAACATCACAATAGTATCACCTTCTCCGTTATTTGTATTAATTAGGAATACAAATAATATAATATTACGGTTATAACAGAATAATGTTCATGTAAATACTTCTGTAAATATGTGTATTGCTATGTCATGTGTTCTATGTATATATGCATTTGTAGTATCTCACGGGCCTATGGCCTATTGATTTATGAATAAAATCTTCTTCTGGATATATTTAAACCTATTACGTATATGATATGAAACATGTACTTAAATAATAGGAGCAGTACATGATTCTTATTTAAAACATGTTGTGTAAGAATCATATAAGTATCATATGAGAATCATATACAAATTGATAAATATATTTTGTTCATGAAAACTGTATGAATGAAAACTGTATGAATATTTGTGTGTTTTATAAACGAAACTTTTATGACTGATAATCATATAAATATGATTCTCATAGAATACAATCATATGTTTATTATATACGGCTAAATTGCCTATGCACCAGTATAGGTGAAACAGATGTTTTAAAGAATTAACTTGATGCAAATATTACAAAATCTCGACACACACAAAAGTATCAACTAAAAAAAAAAAAAAAAAAAAAAAAATATATATATATATATATATATTTTTTTTTTTAAAATAAATTTGTATAAAGTTTTGAGTTGATTTTTGTGTGTGTATCGAGATTTATGTAACATTATATCAAATAAGAAACTAAACAGAAAATAATAACCATGCAATCTAAATAAAAGATGCGAATTACCGCAATTATATTCTATAATTATACAACTTAATGTGAAACAAAGGTTACTTACCGCACGTGTTAATACATAAAGTAATGAAGACAACACCGAGCACAACCAGATGTCTAGTAACAGAAATATGCATCATGGCAATAACGTTCTTTTTAATATTGTATATATTTTTTTATTGATTTCTTCACTTTTATGGTGTATCTCTCCTTTTCTTTCTTTCTTGTTTTAAAGGAAAGATATAATTGTTTATGTATATATTATCCTTGCAGCACTAGATGTTAATAGTATTATGCCATATACGGAAAACATATATTTTTCCATTGTTTTATATACAACTTCGCAACACCATAATGTTGTCCCCGTCCTATGATACAGAAGAAGCCGACTGAGATCCAACGTACGTAATGATATTTAAATCGTTTTAACGAATGTTTAAGAGCCATATCAATTATCCGTTGTTGAAGGTTATATGTCATATTAGGCTGTTCAATATGTTAAGAATATAAAAAGCATTTTGTATGTGTCTTTATCCGCTTCACATAAAAGCTTTTACTGTCCTGAAATGCCCAATCGCGAAATATCTCGGCCCTAGATTAAACACATGGCCGTTATCTAATTGCTAAAGACATGCAGCTTTCTCTTCTAAAGTCTTTACTCTTTTGTCATTACTATACAAGCAAATTATTTATTTAAAAATCGATGCTTAATTTTGTCAAACATTTCACACATGCCTCTTGATTTAATAAACATGTTTATATGTTCTTTTTTATAGTAAAGCATACATTGTCGGCCATTTTAGCGGCCATCTTGAAAACGGCCGCCATATTGAATTTTTAAAGGTGGGTCCTTATCTATATTTTTTTGAAATGGGTTGAACAATAAGTATCTAAAGTTTGGTACCTTTATCATAAAGTGAACAATTGCGTCAGCTACATCTTTGACTATCGGTACATATAACATTAATAAGCATCTTGAACAAGGTGAGAACGTTTTACGTCATACAGCGCAAGCTATATGACGTAAGCAATGACTTAATTGTTTGTCACGTGACTACTAGTGTATTGAAACGCAGAACTTTGCATACGGGAGCGCCCAATGCAACAGCCTATAAACATAGCAGCCTGATTACCTTGACCTCCGAGATAATATATAGTGCACCAACAATATCGTAAACAATGGGGTTATTGTTGTGTTAGAATCGAAATAATAAATACGTACCTGTATTTTATCGGTGAATAAAATACAGTTAGTCGTTCGGATGCGAGTAATTAAATCACTCGTTCTAACGCACTCGTGATTTAATTACTACGCATCTGAACTCCAAACTGTATTTTATTCACCGATAAAACACAGGTACATATTTATTATTTCTTAATTAAACGACAGATGCACCATCGCAAAGTTCAAAGTGTCAATACAGTTACCCCTATTATAGACTATATACAGTCCAAACTCTGATTCTGAAACCAGGCCTGGAATTAACCAACCATTCTGCAAACTATTCTTAGACTTGAGCCAAGTACTGAAATTTCGTTCACAAATATTTCCGTGACCTTCAAAGATAAACAATCGTAAGAAGTTGCTATTAAATTAGTATGCATCATATTTATACATAGCAGCTTGTTATGAACGTTTATTGTGTACATTTCTAGAAATATTTGTGATTGAAATTTGCATACTTGAGCTTAAGTCATTTATTATTTGATCTTTACCAAACCTAATTGTATTTGATGCTCCCAGTTTATCAGTATTTATTTACACCGATTGTTAATATCAATGTAAGCTCATCCAAATTGGATTATTAACACCGGAGTTACGGCCCTAGATTAGCCCTAAAAAATCACACTCATCTTCATCTTAACCCAAGGGATGCTGTTACACATGCCCAATAACTCTGACTTTCATTTTGACAGAGTTGTGCCCCTGTCATGAAACCTTAATCTGCAAGCTAACCAAGCTCATAACTGGCCATTACTTAAGAAGTATTTGACCTATGTTCATGAAACTTGACACACATATTCATCTTTCCACACAATATTGTTACCCATGACCAATAACACTGACTTTCATTTCAGCAGAGATATGCCCCCTTTCATAAAACTAATATGCAATCGAACCAAGCTAATAACCTGCCATAACTTGAAAAGTATTTGATTTATGTTCATGAAACTTCAAACACATATTCGTCTTAACCAAAGGAATGTTGTTACAGAAGTCCAATAACTCTGACTTTCATTTTGACAGAGTTATGCCCCCTTTCATAAAACTTTAACCTGCAACCTAACCAAGCTCATAACTGGCCATAACTTGAAAAGTATTTGACTTATGTTCATGGAACGTCACACACATCTTCATCTTAACCCAAGGAATGCTGTTACTTATGTCCAATAACTGACTCATTCTGGCAGAGTTATGTCCCTTTTCATAAAACTTTAACCTGCAACCTAACTTAGTCAGGGA
>JAWPHD010013833.1:0-65478 GCA_037043455.1 Cyrtodaria siliqua | reverse complement strand
CGATTTTTAGTGATTTTTTACAACTTTTGTTACCATGCCAACCCATTTCTTATGCGAATCTACCCAAAAGGGGAGGTGCACAACTACATCATGACACAAACATTTCTGCCGAGTTTTGAGTTTGTAGTTCAAACTGTTTTTGAGTTAGCGCGAAGACAGGCGATTTTTAGTGTTTTTTTTACATGTTTTGGATGGCAACCACATTTCTTAAGCGAATCTACCCAAAAGGGGAGGTGCACAACTAGACCATGACACAAACATTCCTGCCAAGTTTCGAGTTTGTAGTGCCAGCCGTTCTTGAGTTATCACAAAGATAAGATGGACCGACCGACTTTTTTTTATATATATGTTATGTTACCCTGGCAACCACATTTCTTAAGCGAATCTACCCAAAAGGGGAGGTGCACAACTACACCATGACACAAACATTCCTGGCAAGTTTCGAGTTTTTAGTGAGAGCTGTTCTTGAGTTCTCGCAAAGACAAGCAGATTATGGACCGACCGACAGCCTGTGCAAAGCCATATGCCCCCCCTTTCGGGTAGGGGGGCATAATAACGAGCAACAAATGATCGTCTTTTCACATAATGTGAATTTCATTTTCACAGCGAATTTGCCAAAGTTTGGTGTCTGCTCGCGAAAACACGACTGTCAAAACAGGTCCGTTATTTATGGGTTATTTATAACGTTCATGCATCAGGCATGTAGAAGAAACAATGCAATACAATCAAATTTGTGTATGAATGTATTTTGGGCTTACAAGCCAACGTAAACTGTTGGAAAATGCCTTCTTATTCCGGTTGATCTTTTTTCCAATACTTACTCGTTTGCATATGGCCAACATATAGTACTACGCATGCGCGTTCTATTCTATTCTCTTATATTGTCTGCCGCCCAAACCACACCAAGGACCACGGACATAGATCTGTCCGGAATTCACTTTACTGTAGCAAAAAAGTGTCCCTTGTCGATTTTCATTAGCAAGATTGCAAATTTTTAATTTGTATAATTATTTGTTGAACATCTAGGATAAATCAATCATCGGTTATAATTGGTTAGTCAAAATGAAGCATAACATGTGTGTATTAATCCGAGTTTGAGGGGGAGTTTTTTGAGGCCTTGAACTTAGAATTATTTCTGATTAAGAATGTATTCTTTCCTGTATTGTGTTTTATGCCATTTCAACAGGAAAAAAAATTATAATTGATATACATTTGTTTATTTGTTGATATGTTCATTTTCACAAGTGTTGTCTCCTGGAAAATCATGTTTATTTCTATTTTGAACATTAATTTAGTGCATTTTTACATCAACTGATGATCGATTACACTTTCATAATCGATCATCATAATCGGATGCGTAAGTAACTGATGATCGGTTACAATCGATTAATCGGTACATCACTACTGATTGGTCAGTTTATTTTGATGATGCTTTATCAAAAATTTTGCCAGCTAGGTTTTGTGTAAACTGGATCTTTTCAGTGCTTTTTTTATTTTTTAAATGTCAAACATTGCAATAGATGTAAAAAAAACTCAATGCATTGTGATCATTTTAAAACAATTTTAACCTTTAAAAGAAATGTTACCATAATTAAAATGAATCCCCCCACCATCCCAACTGCAGTGTTACTGGTCTGGTTGATCTGGCTGGGTTTTGAATGTCCCCCCCCCCCCCCCCACCACCCCCACCCCACACCCCCACCTGTTTTCACTGTTTAAGATCAAATGAAAAACGAAGGTGCTATCTTGTTAACGAGACAATAAATTATAGCATATTTAACTAAATCAGGCACCATAACTTCTGTCTTACAGTGGTCCAATCTGACTGGCTTTTGAACCAGAGACGTAATATAATAAACCAGAGATTTGCACTGATGCTTTAAGATAGAAAATTCTCAAAGTTTTCACGTATGCACTTGCATTGGTAATTCTACAGAAATTGTCATTTCTTAAAGCAACAGTCTGCAAATGGTCTCAAATTAAAGAAAATTATGCTTAGAATGTACTGGTATTTTCAGAATAGTCCTATATTTGCTAAAAATGTCAACAAATATTATTTAAAAAGTCGGACTATGGCCTATTTTATGCTACTTCTTGTTGTTGTTGTAGTTTTGCTGAAATCTGAATCTATATAGAATTCATCATTTTTCACAGCAGGAGTCTGCGCCTGGTCTCAAAATAAAGAGAATTATATTCTGTGTGTTAGGGCCATAACTCAAGGGCCATAACTCCGCTGTAACCACTACGATCTGGCTGGTTTTCGAACTTGTCCGAGCTATCATTGATATTAACAATCTGATAAAGTTTGATAAAGATTGGATACAAATAAAGGCCCTATCGTCTTAATGAGGCAAAATATAGCATTTTTAACTAAATCAAGGGCCATAACTCTGCTGTTACAGGTCCGATCTGGCTGGTTTTCGTACTTGTCCGAGCTTTCATTGGTATTAACAATCTGTTTAAGTTTGTTAAAGATCAGATGAAAAATGAAGGCAAAATTGTCTTAGGAGACAAAAGTTAACAGACGACGGACGGACGGACAACTCGCCATCCCATAAGCTCTGCTGGCCCTTGGCCAGTAGAGCTGAAAACACTGTTTTCAGTCACAGCACGCCACAGAACATAATACTAATGAACTAAAACACTGATGTCAGTCGCAGCATGCCACAGAACATAATACTAATGAACTAAAACACTGCTGTCAGTCACAGCATGCCACAGAACATAATACTAATGAACTAAAACGCTGCTGTCAGTCACAGCACACCATAGAACATATTATTAATGAACAAAAATACTGCTGTTAGTCGCAGCAAGCCATAGCACATATTACTAATGAACTAAAACACTGTTTCCAGTCACAGCATGCCATAGAACATATTACTAATGAACTAAAACACTGCTGTCAGTCACAGCATGCCATAGAACATATTACTAATGAACTAAAACACTGATGTCAGTCACAGCATGCCATATAACATATTACTAACAAACTAAAACACTGCTGTCAGTCAAAGCACACCATAGAACATATTACTAATAAACTAAAACACTGCTGTGAGTCACAGCACGCCATACAACATATTACTAATGAACAAAAACACTGCTGTCAGTCACAGCATGCCATAGAACATATTACTAATGAACTAAAACACTGCTGTCAGTCGCAGCATGCCATAGAACATATTACTAATGAACTAAAACATTGCTGTCAGACACAGCATGCCATAGAACATATTACTAATGAACTGAAACACTGCTGTCAGTCGCAGCACGCCATAGAACATATTACTAATGAACTAAAACACTGCTGTCAGTCGCAGCACGCCATAGAAAATATAACTAATGAACTAAAACACTGATGTCAGTCGCAGCACGCCATAGAACATATTACTAATAAACTAAAACACTGCTGTCAGTCGCAGCACGCCATAGAACATTTTACTAATGAACTAAAACACTGCTGTCAGTCGCAGCATGCCATAGAACATATTACTAATGAACTAAAACATTGCTGTCAGACACAGCATGCCATAGAACATATTACTAATGAACTGAAACACTGCTGTCAGTCGCAGCACGCCATAGAACATATTACTAATGAACTAAAACACTGCTGTCAGTCGCAGCACGCCATAGAAAATATAACTAATGAACTAAAACACTGATGTCAGTCGCAGCACGCCATAGAACATATTACTAATAAACTAAAACACTGCTGTCAGTCGCAGCACGCCATAGAACAATTTACTAATGAACTAAAACACTGCTGTCAGTCGCAGCACACCATAGAACATATTACTAATGAACTAAAACACTGTTTATAGTCACAGCATACCATAGAACATATTACTAATAAACTAAAACACTGCTGTCAGTCACATCACACCATAGAACATATTTCTAATGAACAAAAACACTGCTGTCAGTCACAGCATGCCATAGAACATATTACTTATGAACTAAAACACTGCTGTCAGTCACAGCACGCCATACAACATATTACTAATGAACAAAAACACTGCTGTCAGTCACAGCATGCCATAGAACATATTACTAATGAACTAAAACATTGCTGTCAGACACAGCATGCCATAGAACATAATATTAATGAACTAAAACACTGCTGTCAGTCACAGCACATCATAGGACATATTACTAATGAACTAAACCACTGTTTTCAGTCACAGCACGCCATAGAACATAATACTTATGAACTAAAACACTGCTGTCAGTCACAGCAAGCCATAGAACATATTACTTATGAACTAAAACACTGCTGTCAGTCACAGCATGCCATAGAACATATCACTAATGAACTAAATCACTGCTGTCAGTCACAGCACACCATAGAACATATTATTAATGAACAAAAACACTGCTGTCAGTCGCAGCAAGCCATAGAACATATTACTAATGAACTAAAACACTGCTGTCACTCACAGCATGCCATAGAACATATAACTAATGAACTAAAACACTGCTGTCAGTCACAGCACGCCATAGGACATGTTACTAATGAACTAAACCACTGCTGTCACTCACAGCACGCCATAGAACATACTATTAATAAACAAAAACACTGCTGTCCGTCACAGCACGCCATAGAACATATTACTAATGAACTAAAACACTGCTTCAGTCACAGCACACCATACAACATACTATTAATGGCGTCACAGCACGCATAGAACATATTACTTATTAACTAAAACACTACCGTCACTCACAGCACGCCATAGAACATATTACTAATGAACTAAAACACTGCTTCAGTCACAGCACGCCATAGAACATATTACTAATGAACAAAAACACTGCTGTCAGTCACAGCATGCCATAGAACATACTATTAATGAACAAAAACACTGCTGTCACTCACAGCACGCCACAGAACATACTATTAATGAACAAAAACACTGCTGTCACTCACAGCACGCCACAGAACATATTATTAATGAACTAAAACACTGCTGTCACTCACAGCACGCCACAGAACATACTATTAATGAACAAAAACACTGCTGTCCATCACAGCACGCCATAGAACATATTACTAATGAACTAAAACACTGATTCAGTCACAGCACGCCATAGAACATATTACCAATGAACAAAAACACTGCTGTCAGTCACAGCACGCCATAGAACATATTACTTATAAACTAAAACACTGCTATCACTCACAGCACGCCATAGAACATATTATTAATGAACAAAAACACTGCTGTCAGTCACAGCACGCCATAGAACATATTACTAATGAACAAAAACACTGCTGTCAGTCACAGCACGCCATAGAACATATTACTAATCAACTTTAATACTGCTATCACTCACAGCACGCCATAGAACATACTATTAATGAACAAAAACACTGGTGTCAGTCACAGCATGCCATAGAACATACTATTAATGAACAAAAACACTGGTGTCAGTCACAGCACGCCATAGAACATACTATTAATGAACAAAAACACTGCTATCACTCACAGCACGCCATAGAACATACTATTAATGAACAAAAACACTGGTGTCAGTCACAGCATGCCATAGAACATACTATTAATGAACAAAAACACTGGTGTCAGTCACAGCACGCCATAGAACATACTATTAATCAACAAAAACACTGCTGTCCGTCACAGCACACCATAGAACATATTACTAATGAACTAAAACACTGCTATCACTCACAGCACGCCATAGAACATACTATTAATGAACAAAAACACTGGTGTCAGTCACAGCACATCATAGAACAAATGACTAATCAACTTTAATACTGCTATCACTCACAGCACGCCATAGAACATACTATTAATGAACAAAAACACAGCTGTCAGTCACAGCACGCCATAGAACATAATACTTATAAACTGAAACACTGCTGTCACTCACAGCACGCCATAGAACATATTACTTATAAACTGAAACACTGCTGTCACACACAGCATGCCATAGATAGAACATATTACTTATGAACTAAAACACTGCTGTCAGTCACAGCACGCCATAGAACATACTATTATTGAACTAAAATACTCTATCACTCACAGCACACCACAGAACATATTACTTATAAACTAAAACACTGCTGTCACTCAGAGCATGCCACAAAACATATTACAAATGAACTAAAACACTGCTGTCAGTGACAACACACCATATAACATATTACTAATGAACAAAAACACTGCTGTCAGTCACAGCACGCCATAGAACATATACTTATAAACTGAAACACTGCTGTCACACACAGCATGCCATAGATAGAACATATTACTAATGAACTAAAACACTGCTGTCAGTCACAGCACGCCATAGAACATACTATTAATGAACTAAAATACTCTATCACTCACAGCACACCACAGAACATATTACTTATAAACTAAAACACTGCTGTCACTCACAGCATGCCACAAAACATATTACTAATGAACTAAAACACTGCTGTCAGTGACAACACACCATATAACATATTACTAATGAACAAATCACTGCTGTCAGTCACAGCACGCCATAGAACATATTACTAATGAACAAAAACACTGCTGTCACTCACAGCACACCATAGAACATACTATTAATGAACAAAAACATTGCTGTCAGTCTAAGCACACCATAGAACATATTACTAATGAACTAAAACACAGCTGTCACTCACAGCACGCCATAGAACATATTACTAATGAACAAAAACACTGCTGTCACTCACAGCACACCATAGAACATACTATTAATGAACAAAAACACTGCTGTCAGTCTTAGCACGCCATAGAACATACTATTAATGAACAAAAACACTGCTGTCAGTCTTAGCACACCATAGAACATATTATTAATGAACTAAAACACTGCTGTCAGTCTTAGCACACCATAGAACGTATTACTTATGAACTAAAACACTGCTGTCAGTCACAGCAAAGCATAGAACATATTACTTATAAACTAAAACACTGCTATCACTCACAGCACGCCATGGAACACTGCTGTCAGTCACAGCACGCCATAGAACATATTACTAATGAAGAAAAACACTGCTGTCAGTCACAGCACGCCATACAACATATTACTTATAAACTGAAACACTGCTGTCACTCACAGCACGCCATACAACATATTACTTATAAACTGAAACACTGCTGTCACACACAGCATGCCATAGATAGAACATATTACTATTGAACAAAAACACTGCTGTCACTCACAGCACGCAATAGAACACATTACTAATGAACTAAAACACTGCTTTCACTCACAGCCAGTGTATTAGCCAGCCGACCGTGCAGCAGTGTTATGCACGGCCGTTTTTGAAAAATCGCGGCCAATATTTGAGGGAGTGGGTGGGGTAAAAAAAAAAAAAAACACTTCCAAACTCTTACTTTCTCAATATTGTTATGTTTTGTATACATTTACAGAAGAAATATGACCTAAAATGTAATTTTTTCACCTTTATCTGTAAAAATAAATTACCCCAAAGACACCCACGTGTCGCGAATTGGCGCGTAACGCGTGTTAGCAACTTATTTTGCACACCTTGTTTGCATATTTGCACATCCAGTTCTTGAATTTCTGGCCTATACACTGCTCACAGCACAACATAGAACATATTACTTATAAACTAAAACACTGCTATCACTCAAAGCACGCCATAGAACATACTATTAATGAACAAAAACACTGCTGTCCGTCACATCACACCATAGAACAAATTACTAATGAACTAAAATACTGCTATCACTCACAGCACGCCATAGAACATACCGTATTTACCGTATAAATTGGGGCAGGATTAATTAATTTCAATAATTAGTGGCCCAAACAATACTTGTTCAAAAAATAATTATTTTTTTTATTGGCCCAATGAATATAACTGACTTAATTTGGGGTTAAGATTCGGTCAAGTGGAAATTCATTAAACTATCGTGACTATCGTGATTCAAATTAACAACGTCTTACCGCAGAACATGTTTTCTTTAATCCATTAATAACAATCGACTAATTATAAATATCAATTTCTTACTGCAAAGTTTATCACTTTCATTTTAATCCATTCATAAACCAATCCTTTTGTACACTGTAAGTATTCCTCCCTAAACGTGCACTTACTTATAAATGATGAAAAGATCAGTCAAAACGTCCCGGCTTTGTAGTAAAAAATACAAGCATTTGATGTGCCGACGTGCCGACGTAGTTTCTTTGATCTTTGCCAAAGTGGTGAAATTGTGTCGCAGCTTGCACCGTTAAAATACGGCAAATAGCATCCCTTTAAATGAAGTTTGATGCAGTCTTGTACGGACTTAATTTCCTGGTGTGCGGACCATATCATATCAGAAATTAACCGTGAAATAGCCTAGAGCGGGGATTACCGGTTTAAACAATAACGTCCCTTTAATTTAGCTGACATTGGGATCAGCTGGTAAAATCAGTTTGATGCCGTGAGCAACTGACTGCAATGAAAGAAAAACTAAGAAAATATCGTTATTATTTTATTTATTTATTTTTATAGGTTGGTAGCACGATTCACGTCTTTCGTCAGGTGCTTCTTGATTGTTGATATATCTTCTTTCCAACTATGGACAGTATAAGAATTAAACTGTGAAATAGCCTGGAGCGCAGATTACCGGTTTAAACAATAGAGTCCCTTTAATTTAGCTGACCTTGTGATCAGCTGGTAAACACATGTGTGTAAAATCAGTGTGATGCCGCGAGGAACAGACTAGAAATAACCGGCGTGTTTTATCGCAGTGCATAAATACAAGGTACGATAACTAATTGAACATGAAATTATGATTTAAACTAACAATCACTTATATAAAATACTATAATTATTTCACAGTTCAATTAAAATTGTGATTGCTAGCATTTTGTCGCACGCGTCTAGATTCCAACAATTAAAATAAATACACGTCACACGTCACTTCCTGTGTGCGTAAGTGTATAATTACCAGATTTACTCAGTGCTTTAATAACTAGTTAGTTCACCGACTTATTTTAAGCATTTTTTTTACATTAATTTTGATCATGAATTTGGCAAAATTTGGTTGATGGCCCAATTAAAATTATCTGAAAATTTTGAAATTTTTTGAAATTTTTAATATGGCCCAAAGTAAAAATAATTATTTTCCTAAAATGCAAGGTTGCCCCAATCTTTACGGTGCCCCAACTTATACGGTAAATACGGTACTATTAATGAACAAAAACACTGCTGTCAGTCACAGCATGCCACAGAACATATTACCAATGAACTAAAACACTGCTGTCAGTCACAGCACACCATAGAACATAATACTTATGAACAAAAACACTGCTGTCAGTCACAGCATGAAACAGAACATAATACTAATGAACTAAAACACTGCTGTCAGTCACAGCATGCCACAGAACATAATACTAATGAACTAAAACACTGCTGTCAGTCACAGCATGCCACAGAACATAATACTTATGAACAAAAACACTGCTGTCAGTCACAGCACGCCACAGAACATAATACTTACGAACTAAAACACTGCTGTCAGTCACAGCATGCCACATAACATAATAAGTCACAGCATGCCATAGAACATATTACTAATGAATTAAAACACTGCTGACAGTCACAGCATACCACAGAACATAATACTAATGAACTAAAACACTGCTGTCAATCACAGCATGCCACAGAACACATTACTAATGAACTAAAACACTGCTGTCAGTCAGAGCACGCCATAGAACATATTACTAATATACTAAAACACTGCTGTCAGTCAGAGCATGCTGTATATAACATAATACTAATGAACTAAAACACTGCTGTCAGTCACAGCATGCTGTATATAACATAATACTAATGAACTAAAACACTGCTGTCAGTCACAGCATGCCATAGAACATATTACTAATGAACTGAAACAGGGCTGTCAGTCACAGCACACCATATAACATAATACTAATGAACTAAAACACTGCTGTCAGTCACAGCACGCCACAGAACATATTACTAATGAACTAAAACACTGCTGTCAGTCACAGCACGCCACAGAACATATTACTAATGAACTAAAACACTGCTGTCAGTCACAGCATGCCATAGAACATATTACTAATGAACTAAAACACTGCTGTCAGTCAGAGCATGCCACAGAACATAATACTAATGAACTAAAACACTGCTGTCAGTCACAGCACGCCATAGAACATATTACTAATGAACTAAAACACTGCTGTCAGTCACAGCATGCCATATAACATAATACTAATAAAAAACAAGAGGCCCAAGAGGGCATGTGGATGCTCTACTGGCTCTTATAACATTGATGAATGGAGTTGGACTATAAGTTACGGTTTTTTGAAAGTTTTGTATGAAATTATTCACTGTGGAATTCATTTTGCTGTCAATTTTAGTGTTTAACAGTTATCTAAAGATAAACAAACAAGAACATCTGTAATATAATACTAGTTAACAGTATCACATAATGGTACAGGTGGAAGGTTATATGCACTATATTTAGTTTCCGCTCCGTATCTCTTGAACCGCTGGAGAATTTTGAAATAACTTGGCACAAATGTTCACCATATCGAGACGACTTGCAGAGCGGAACTTCCAGCCACGTCCGGTCAAGGTCAAGGTCGAAAACCACAAACTTGATAGAGGCCAACCTAAGGAACAAGTTTATGGTATTTTACAATAATGAAATAAGTGGTTTCGGAGATGTCGTTTGAAATTCATTAAATTTGACCTAGTTTTAGCCATGGTGGCCATTTTGGATGACTGGTAGCTGCAAAAAACACAAATCTGAGAGGGACTATTCCAAAGATCATTGTGATTTAAGTTTCCTCAAAATCCTTCAAGCGGTTTCAGAGAAGATGTCATTTTTAATGTTTTCCTATATAACTCTATGTAAACTTTTGGTCGCTGTGGCGGCCATTTTAATTATTCGCCGATAACGAAAAACACAAACTTGATAGAGGCCAACCGAGAAACATGTTTATGATATTTCACAACAAGAGGCCGAAGAGGGCCTGTAGACGCTCTACTTGTATGATGTGATTCAAAAACATAAACATGATAGAGGCCAACCCAAGAAACATGTTTCCTGTATATAACTTAATGTAAACTTTGGGTTATCGTGGTGGCCATTTTGAATACTTGACGACGACGAATTGAATTGAATTGGGGTTTTAAGGGGCACCAACACATGAAAAGGTTATATGGTGCCTAACAGGCATGAACATGCCAGGCTCATCTTCCATGTACATCGAGATAAAATATGGAAAATGGGCCTAGAACCTTCTCACCCTGAACTGCAGAGTTGCTGCAAATTCTATCGTAGAAACTCCATTTACGCTTGAGCCACGTTATTGTTTTTCTGCCACTGCTCTTTTGATGCGAGCGAGATAGCACCTGAAACAATGCAGGGATCATGATGAAGACCTTTAATGAACATGAACAAAAAATGATAAAATGAACATGAATTTGGGGGGATTTTACCCCTCTGCCTACCCCTCCAAAGGGATCTGCAATGGCCGTATTCTTTGCCCCGTGACGACGACGAAAAACACAAACTTGATAGAGGCCAACAACAGGAACATGCATATGATATTTAACTAGATTGGAATAAGTGGTAATATGTCGTTTGATAAATGTCCTTAAATTTGACCTGAGTTTAGCCATGGTGGCCATCATGGATGACTGGAGGCCCCAAATCTGAGGGGGACTAACCCAAAGATCATTGTGATTAAGTTTATCAAAATCCTTCAAGCAGTTACAGAGATGTCATTTTTAATGTTTTCCTGTATAACTCTATGTAAACTTTGGGTCGCTGTGGCGGCCATTCTGATTATTCGACGATAACGAAAAACACAAACTTGATAGAGGCTAACCAAAGGAACATGTTTATGATATTTCAGAAGAATGCAATAAGTGGTTTCGGAGGAGATGTTTTTGAAATTTCCTTAAATTTGACCTAATTTTAGACATGGCGACCATCTTGGACGACTGGCGGCCACAAAAAACACAAATCTGAGAGGGACTATCCCAAATATCATGGTGATTAAGTTTCATCAAAATCCTTCATGAGGTTTCAGAGAAGATGTAATTTTTAACCTTTTCCTATAAAACTCTATGTAAACTTTGGGTCGCCGTGGTGGCCATTTTGATTATTAGACGAAAACGAGAGCACAAACTTGATAGAGGCCAACCCAAGGAACATGTATATGATATTTCACAAGAATGGAATAAGTTGTTTTGGATATGTCGTTTGAAATTTCCTTAAATTTAACCTAGTTTTAGCCATGGCAGCCATCTTGGATGACTGGCGGCCGCGAAAAACATTAGTCTGAGAGGGACTATCCCAAATATCATTGTGCTTAAGTTTCATCAAAATCTTTCAGGTGGTTTCAGAGAAGATGTAATTTTTAACCTTTTCCTATATAACTCTATGTAAATTTTGGGTCGCTGTGGTGGCCATTTTGACCATTCGACGATTACAAATGGCACAAACTTAATAGAGGCCAACCCAAGGAACACGTATATGATATTTCAGTAGAATGGAATAAGTGGTTTCGGAGGAGATGTCGTTTGAAATTTACTTAAATTTGACCTAGTTTTAGCCATGGCAACCATCTTGGATGACTGGCGGCCGCGAAAAACACAAATCAGAGAGGGACTATCCCAAATATCATTGTGCTTAAGTTTCATCAAAATCTTTCAGGGGTTTCAGAGAAGATGTAATTTTCAACCTTTTCCTATATAACTCTATGTAAATTTTGGGTCGCTGTGGCGGCCATTTTGATTATTCGACACTAACAAAAACACAAACTTGATAGAGGCCAACCCAAGGAACATCTATATGATATTTCACAAGAATGGAATAAGTGCTTTCGGAGATGTCGTTTGAAATTTACTTAAATTTTACCTAGTTTTAGCCATGGCGGCCATATTGGATGCCGCGAAAAACACAAATCTGAGAGGGACTATCCCAAATATCATTGTGCTTAAGTTTCATTAAAATCTTTCAGGCGGTTTCTAAGAAGATGTCATTTTTAACCTTTTCCTATATCACTCTATGTAAACTTTGGGTCACCGTGGCGGCCATTTTTATTATTTGAAGATACCGAAAAACACAAACTTGATAGAGGCCAACCCAAGGAACATGTATATAATATTTCACAAGAATGGAATAAGTGGTTTCGGAGGAGATGTCGTTCGAAATTTACTTAAATTTGACCTAGTTTTAACCATGGCGGCCATCTTTGATGACTGGCAGCCGCGAATAACACAAAATCTGAGAGGGACTATCCCAAATACCATTGTGCTTAAGTTTCATCAAAATCTTTCAGGTGGTTTCAGAGAAGATGTAATTTTTAACCTTTTCCTATATAACTCTATGTAAACTTTGGGTCGCCGTGGTGGCCATTTTTATTATTTGACGATAACGAAAAACACAAACTTGATAGAGGCCAACCCAAGGAACATGTATTTGGTATTTCAGTAGAATGGAATAAGTGGTTGCGGAGGAGATGTCGTTTGAAATTTCCTTAAATTTGACCTAGTTTTAGCCATGGCGGCCATCTTGGAAGACTGGCGGCCGCGATAAACAAATCTGAGAGGGGTCCTCCCAAGTAACATTGTGATGAAGTTTCATCAAAATCCTTTCAGCGGTTTCGGAGGAGATGTCGATTTTATAAAATTGCTAACAGACGGACGGACGGACGGACGGACAGACGGACGAAAAGTGATCGCATAAGCCCTCTTCGCCTGTGGCCAGTAAAGCTAAAAATGGAATAAGTGGTTTCGTCGGAGATGTCGTTTGAAATTTCCTTAAATTTGAGCCATGGTGGCCATCTTGGAAGACTGGCGGCCGCGAAAAACACAAATCTGAGGTGGACTATCCTAAAGATCATTGTAATGAAGTTTCATCAAAATCCTTCAAGTGGTTTCAAAGAAGATGTAATTTTTAGCCTTTTTCTATGTAAAGTTTGAGTCGCCGTGGCGGCAATATTGATTATTCGACGATAACAAAAAACACAAACTTGATAGTGGCCAACCCAAGGAACATGTTTATGGTATTTCACAATAATGGAATAAGTTGTTTCGGAGGAAATGTCGTTTGAAAAATCCTTAAATTTTACCTAATTTTAGCCATAGTGGCAATCTTGGATCTGAGAGTGGCCCTCCCAAGTAATATTGTGATGAAGTTTCATCAAAATCCTTCAAGCAGTTTCAGAGATGTCGATTTTATAAAATTGCTAAACAGACGGACAGACAGACATACGGACGACGGACGAAAAGTGATCCCATAAGTTCGCCTGGCCTTTGACCAGTAGAACTAAAAACATGTAACTTTAAAGCGGAAAATAACTGAAATTGAAATAAATCAAGAACGAAAAGAAGACCGATTTTGTCAAGCAAACTGATCGGACAAGTGTCATTGTTAATTCACGCGGTATCGTTAAAAGTACCGTTAAAATACCATACCGTTTCGTTGGTACCGATACCAGTACCGTACCGTTTCATTTTAATGGTATCCAACCCTACACAACATAGAACATATTAATAATGAACTAAAACACTGTTTTCAGTCACAGCACGCCATAGAACATGTTACTTATGCACTAAAACACTGCTGTCATTCACAGAACACCATAGAACACATTATTAATGAACTAAAACACTGTTATTAGTCAGAGCATGCCATAGAACATAATACTTAATGAACTAAAACACTGCTGTCAGTCACAGCACCCCATAGAAAACATTACTCATGAACTAAAACACTGCTGTCAGTCACAGCACCCCATAGAAAACATTACTCATGAACTAAAACACTGCTGTTAGTCACAGCATGCCATAGAACATATTATGTATGAATTAAAACACATTTTTCAGTCACAGCATGCCATAGAACATATTACGTATGAATTAAAACACTGCTGTCAGTCACAGCACACCATAGAACATATTACTTATAAACTAAAACACTGCTGTCAGTCACAGCACACCATAGAACAAATTACTAATGAACTAAAACACATTTTTCAGTCACAGCACACCATAGAACATATTAGTTATAAACTAAAATTATTTTTGCATATTTTAGAAAAGCAAGGGCCATAAGTCTGGTGTTACTGGTCGGATTCGGCTGGTTTTCGAACTTGTCCGAGCTTTTATTGATATTAACAATCAGACAAAAATTGGTAAAGATCAAAAAATAAATGAAAGTGCTAGAGTGTTCACAAGGCAGAATATGTTTTTTCTTCAGAAAAACCAGGGCCATAACTCTGGTGTTACTAATCGGATCTGGCTGGTTTTTGAACTTGTCAACGCTTTCATTGGTATAAAGAAACTGAACAAGTTTTCTAAAGATTAAATAATAAATGAAGTTGCCAGAGTGTTCAACAGGCAGAAAATGACATTTTCCAGCAAAACAAGGGCAATTACTCCAGTGTTACTGATCCGATCTGGCTGTTTTTCGAACTTGTCCAAGCTTTCAGTGAAATTAACAATCTGTGCAAGTTTGGTAAATATCAAATAATAAATAAATGTGCTAGAGGGTTCACAAGGCAGAAAATGGCATTTTTCAGCAAAACAAGGGCCATAACTCTAGTGTGACTGATCCTATCTGGCTGGTTTTTGAATGTGTCCAAGCTTTCATTGATATTAACAATCTGTGCAATTTTGGTAAAGATCCAATAATAAATGAATTGAATTGAATTAAATTGGATTTTATAGTCGCACCAACAGCTAAGGTCATATGGTGACTTTCCAGCTGCCACTGGTGGAGGAAGACCCCAGGTGCCTCTCCGGGCAATTTTCGTGCACGGGCGGGCACCTGGGTAGAACCACCGACGTTCCGCAAGCCAGCTGGATAGCTTCCTCACATAAAGATTCCTAGGCCCCTGATGGATCGAACCTACAGCGGTGAGGGGTAAGTGATTGCAAGTCAGAGACTAGAGCCACTCGGCCACGCAATAATAAATGAAGGTGCTAGAGTGTTCACAAGGCAGAAAGAAAATGGAGTTTTTCAACAAACAAGGGCCATAACTCGAGTGAAATTAATCTGACCTGGCTGGTTTTCAAACCTGTCCTAGCTTTCATTTATATAAGTTTGGTAAAGATCCAATTAATTATGAAGCCCCTATCGTGTTCACAAGGCAAAAGTTAACGGACAACAGACGTACAACTCACCATCCCACAAGCTCTTCTGGCCTTTGGCTAGTAGAGGTAACAAGAGGGCCATGATGGCCCTATATCGCTCACCGGAGTAAATTTGAACGAACTAGAGCAGTCGCTTTGTAAGGGCGACAAATATACCCCCACTACCAGTCCCCACCATTCCCCACCATACAGTTTGAGTAAACATTGAGCGGAATAGGATTTTTATGATCAGGTAATGGTGGCCTTGACCTTTGACCTACTGACCTCAAAATCAATAGGGGTCATCCAATCACCACAGGCAGCTTACCTATGAAGTTTCATGATATTTGCTTCATGGGGAGAGGAGTTATGGACAAGAATTTTCATTATCAGGTCCCGGTGACCTTGACATTTGACCTCAAAATCAATAGGGGTCATCCTCTCACCAAAGGTAGGTCACCTATGAAGTTTCATGAGATTTGCTTCATGGGGAGAGGAGTTAAGGAGCAGACATGGTTCTTCATTATTGGGTCCCGGTGACCTTGACCTTTGACCTACTGATCTCAAAATTAATAGGGGTCATCCTCTCACTACAGGCAGTCCACACATGAAGTTTTCTGAGATTTGTTTCAAGGGGAGAGGAATTATGGAGCAGACAATGTTGCGTCTAGACAGACATACAGACGGACAGACGTACAAGGTGACCACTTGGTTCACCATTTCAACAAATTTGATGCAATACATACATAATTTTACCCCAGGTTCAATATTTCTACAATCTTTGTCTAGGATCACTAGATGATGGTACATGCAAACTATCTGATTCTAAATTTGATTTCAGACAAGAAGGTTTTTGGTTTTCTGATATATATATGGCGACTATGTTTTTAAACAGATCATCCTTGTTTGAACAATATTAATTAATTATTATTTAACTACTTAATATCTGGCGTGGTTTGCAGGAAAATGCATGCATCATATGGTAAAAACAAGAGGTCAATGACCTTGAAGCTCTACTGATAGGTTTTTGACAGCTAGATCAGCATTCCGGCGAAGTTTCATGAAAATCCGTCAAGTAGTTTCAGAGGAGTAGTCGCTACAAGTTTGCATTATATGTAAACAAAGATGGCCAGGCGGCCATGTTTAACGACAAATCAAAATAATTTTTGGCAAGGATCAACATCATGTCATACTGATCATTTTAGAAAAAGTCCCATATCAATATCACTTACAGTTTTCAACAAGTAGTCGCTACAAACTTGTATTTTGAAAATCTAATTTTAGATTTGGCGGCCATCTTGGATTTCACATCAACATGAATTTTTGCTAGGATCAACTAGACTTTGTGGGCAAAGTTTCATGAAAATCCATTCCGTAGTTTCAGAGGAGTAGTCGCTACAAAAAAAAGTTTACAGACAGACGACAGACACCGCACCACGGCATAAGCTCTGCTGATCTCTGATCAGTAGAGCTAACAAGGCCAATATGGAGAGAAACTCAGCCAATATGAAATTCAAGCAATCTGATTGGATAAGCCAACAAGGCCATAGCCATATTGCCAATATGGCCAAGGCTTTGTTCTCTTTAAGGATATGCCATTTTGATAGAAAAACACGTCACGGCTTTTCAATGATAAATTAGTTTGCCTATGTAATGTAGACAATCAAAATAATTAAGGTTTGATTATTTGTAAATTCGGTTACATCGACTTTGCTGAAATATAGCTATTATCACGTTCGTGTGCGATTTTCCCACGCGCGTTAGCAGCGGTAATAGGGGAAGATTTATTTGAATCAGATACTTGTTATTAAATGTTTATTGAACATTTTCTTTCCTCTTCTTAAATGATATTTAAAACATATACTCAGCAAAAATAGAAACGTCCGTTTTTTTAAGCTGTGATTTGCATAGTGTTGTATCACTCAAACATTCTGATCAATATTAATAATCATCAAAAACCAAAGTTTGTCTGTTGCTGCTAAAACATGTTTTATTCAAATTGCGAAATCACGTGAAATTATTTTGAAATCCATCAAGCAGTTTCAGACAAGAAGATTTTTAAAAGTTATTCCATATAGCTACATAGAGAAACTGCCCCGCCCGCCCCCTGGCGGCCATGTTTTTTGATGAATCAACGCTCTTGGTAAACGGTCACCCAAACATCATTTCTGTGAAATTATTCTGAAATCAAGCCAGTAGTTTTAGAGATTTCTCAAGTTTTCCAGCTTTTTTCTTTCGGTTTTCTTTCGGTTGCCATGGCAACCAGAGTTCTGCGTGGATTTCCATAATTTCAACATTCTTGAGAGAAGACCACTCAATGATCATTCCTGTGAAGTTTCGTCAAAATTGGCCAAGCGGTTTCAGAGTATCACAATAGCTCACCCTTGAGCACTTCATGCTCTGGTGAGCTAAAAATTACATCACTTTTTCTTGGGTTTCTCGCTTTATTAATCTTATCTTTATAAATATTTTACTAAATACTTTTATTCAACAGTCCTACATGCTATGTTATTTGAAGTGCAGGATAAGTTACCTGATGGGCACTACGAGGTGGTGGACCATTTGGGGCAGACACCTTCAACCATTCATTCTTTCTGATGTTGTAGAACAGTAGGTCATTGTAAAGGAACATCTGGAAAAAAAATCATGTATTTAAATCTGTTCCTTGTGGTTTCCAGGCAAGAATAGGACCACTGTCAATACCTGCAGAAATACAATTTATCCAAATATATGTGATCTATTTTTGTCCTTTTTGTCATGCTCATTTAAACTGGTCATCATATAATCCACTTGTGGTTGAAGTAAAGAACCAACTCTGCTCCAGTGTAAATAGAGTGATTACAACAGACTCAGCGGCAACTCTGAAGGTTATTTAAATGTAAAGCGAAGGTTGCATGCAACGTTCATTATAACGGCACCATATGATTCTTATAGGATGGTGAGTTGTCCATCGTCTGTCATCGTCCATCTTCGTTCGTTAACTTCTGCATCGTAAAACGATAGGGACTTCATTTTTCATCCAATCTTTTGCAACTTGTCCTGATTGTTAATTTCAATGAAAGCTTGGTCAAGTTTAAAAACCAGCTAAATCAGATCAATAACATAAGAGTTATGACCCTTGATAGAGATAAATATGCTAAAAAGGCAAAACTCTGGTTGCACTTTCAACAATAATCGGACCAAGTTTGGTAAAGATCAGATGCACAATGAAGATGTTTGAGCATTGACAAGGCAAAATATAGCATTTTTTCATATATCGCTCAACTGAGTAAATTTGAACCAATAAAACACACTAAACACAATTGTTATTAGGTTTTCTTCAGGATCCAAATGAAAACTTGTGACAAACAGGATGGGGCAAATTCTGACCACTTGGTTCACCATTTCAACAAACTTGTTGCAATACATACATAATTTTACCCTTGGTTCAATATTTGTACAATCTATGTCTAGGATCAGTAGATGATGGTACATGCAAACTACCGTATTTGTCGGCATATAACGCGTGCGCAGATACAGCGCACCCCGACTTTGCGACCAACATCCTGGGAAAAAATATTTTGTACTGTAAATCGCACAAAAACTTCAGAACAGTGGATCATTTTGAAGCCTTGGCCAACGAGAAATTGTAAAATTTATCTGATTGGCTAAAAATGAGCAACTTGTCAAGACTGTGTTTGTGTTATTTACTCAGTTTCAATAAAACAATTTTCTTATGTTCTCAACACCTACTCCAACATCTTAACACCGACACAAAATCCTCGACGCTGACGCAAACTTCTCAAGCAAATATTAACAGTAAATGACAATTAAACAAACTATAACCAATACATTCAAATTATCAACAGATTGAAATTAAACAATTTGTATTCGAGCTATACCGATCACTTTTCATAGAACCATTGAATAAACATTCACTAAACCCGTCTTCACTTTAAATTGGGAATCACCGCTGATCGAAACCCCCAGCCTCATATTCGTTACAAATTTTCACAATCGGATGGAGTCTTAACGAGGCAAAAGTTAACAACAGCCAGACAGACAGATGACAGACAACTCGCCATCCCATAAGCTCTGCTGACCTTACCCAAACAAGAGGCCCAAGAAGGACTGTATCGCTCTACTGGCTATATGGTGTCCATGGGCAGTATCAAACTACCGTATTTGTCGGCCTATAGCGCGCATGCGCATATAACGCGCACCCCGACTTTGGGCCTGAAATCCTTGGAAAAAAACTTTTTGTTATGTATTCTAGCGTAAGCCGAGCATAAAAAACGTGTTTTCAATTTCAGGACAGCAGAGCGCCATTTTGAATCACTGACCAAAGAGAAAATGTAAAACAAATTTTAATTGGCTGTTTTAGCCAATTAAAATTGCTGCATGTTAGATTGTGTTTTTTTACTCAAGTGTAAATAATTTTGTACTGTTGAGTACTTTTGTTGTTTACTCAAGTTTCAATAAAATAAAAATCCCCACGCCCGTGTTCAACTTTTATTACGATCATATTAAATTTATTAATCTGGCGTTGTATGACTGGTGTTGTTTCCAGGTTATTAACTCTTGCTTGTCAATTTGAAGGTGTTGACAATTTGAAGGTGTTGACAGTTTGAGAGGTTTCTCGAAATGAGATGCATTGTATTGTGGCATCACCTATTAAACGCATTTTCCTAACATATTGTGTCAGCACCTACTCAAACTTCTGAAGTAATCAAGGACAATTAAGGAATTGACATTTTTCTGTGTACATGTATTGTTACATGTTTGTTTAATAATCACCATAGCCATCGTTGTTTGCGGTCAGATTAGCAAAAACCAAACACTTCACACATTTTCCCAGTCAATTAAACCCTTTATGAATAATCAAGATTTTACGTTGTCAAAATTCAGACTTTAACAAATAAATATGTGCGGTAAATGTACCCGGTAGTCGTCGTTAGGAAGAAAACATAATATTCTGTTCTATTCTATTCACGGTAAACCCGTCTAAGTAAAACGGAAACCACAGCCTCGTTATCATTTCACTTTGCCGATTGATGTAAACAATGATATTTTTCAACATTTCAATGGTATTTTCTCAACAATAATCAACATAAAACATGGTAAAGTTTGATTTTATTATTTTTATTGATAATAAGCATATAGCATACAACGCATTTTATTGAAACAATAGAAACAAGCCAACTTTTGTTCGATTCAATCTCTCTAGTAAACGGCCGGTCTTGCGACTTTTTGAAACCCACAAAACTTCTCGTCTTGGCTGAAAAAAAAAAGTAAAAAATGACTTGTTGCTTAAACCGCGCACCCCAACTTCAGCCACAGAATCTGGGGTAAAAAAGTTCGCGCTATAGGCCGAGGAATACGGTAGTTTTTTAAGCTCTACTGGCCTTATGGGATGGGGAGTTGTCAGTCGTCCGTCCATCGTTAACTTTTGCCTCATTAAGATGATAGGGACTCCATCTGATCTTTACCAAACTTTACCAGATTGTTCATATCAACGAAAGCTCGAAAAAGTTTGAAAACCAGCCAGATCAGACCAGTAACAGCAGAGTTATGGCCCTTGTTTTGTTGAAAAATGCCATATTCTGCCTTGTGAACACTTTAGCACATTCATTTTGTATTTGATCTTTATCAATCTTGGCAAGATTGTTGATATTGATGAAGCTCAGATAAATTTGAAAACCAGCTATATCGCACCTGAAACACCAGAGTTATGCACCCTTGAATTATTTTCAGCCTTGTGAACACTCTCAGGCACCTCAGGCACCTTCATTTTGAATTTGAACTTTCCCAAACCTGGAAAAAATTGTTGATATCAATGAAAGCTCGGAAGAGTTTCAAAACCAGACCGATCGAACCAGTAACACCGCAGTTATGACCCTTTTTCAATATTTGGTAATGTACACTGGAAACCCCAGGGGTCATGGGTTCAAATGTCACTGGCATTTGTTTGTTTTTTCTCTCATAAGAAACCTTGTTTCATGGGTTTAATTTTTCTATTATTGGGAGGTTAGGGGCCCTTGTTGGATCAGTTTTACCTAGAGTTACAGGGAAGAACTTCAAAAATCTCCTTCTCTGAAACTACAAGAGCTAAAGGTATAATATTTTTAATTTCTTATCAACTTATGGATTCTCTACCACTTTTGTTCAAATGGTGACCCTGGGGTAAAATTTGGCCCCGCCCCAGATAAAAACAGTTTTACATAGACTTATATAGATAGGGAAAAACTTAAAAAGTCTTTTTTTCTGAAACAATAATCCAAAGTTTTAATATTTGTATTTACCATCAGCTTATTGTCCTCTACCAAGTTTGTTCAAATAGTGACCCTGCGGTCAAATTTGGCCTAAGGGCCATAATTTAACTAAATCAAGGGCCATAACTCGGATGTTACTGGTCCGATTTGACTGGTTAACGACTTGGTCCAAGCTTTCATCGATATTAACAATCTGGAAACGTTTGGTAAAGATCGGAGGAAAAATGAAGGCCCTATCATCTTAACAAGGCAAAATACAGCCTTAACTCAATTAAGGGCCATAACTCTGCTGTTACTGGTCCGATCTTGCTGGTTTTCAAACTTGTCCGAACTTTCATTGATATTAACAATCTGGTAAAGTTTGGTAAAGTTCAGATGGAAAAGGAAGTCTCTATTGTCTTAATGAGGCAAAAGTTAACGACGGACGACTCGTCATCCCATAGACTCTGCTGTAGAGCTAAAAATCACCAAAAAACACAAGAAGAATTATTGCTATGCAATACAATGTCCCCTACCGGTCATTGTGTGATAAAAAATTGTTTCGAGGATAATTAATTTTCTCCTTGGATAAAGTTACACATGAACATGTAAATGCATAATTTAAAGTAACAGCAATGTAATGCGTTAATGCACTACCTCTTGGGACTCTATGATTGTACCTACTGAAACCCCAACTAAGGGAGGTGGGTGCATGAGCTTTCGTCCCTCGGGTTTTCTGGTCGTACCCTAGATTGGTTTTCTCTTTAGCTGCAACTACTATGGTTGTTCAGTACGATTCTGCATACATCCTGAGATGTTTATTATTTTGTATGTGTTTCTTTAGTTAGTTTCTCAGGATGTGGACTTTATTGTTAGAGAATTCCTTTTGATGGGATGTAGTTTTGTTTACACTGTCTTGTCTATTTGGGCGTTGAAGACAGGATAATAGCGAGGATTGTGCGCATATAAAATCTATTGCCTACTGACCATTCCAAGTCGGTAACCTTGTCACAAAATGTCACCGGTAGAGCGTATTGGTCGTACATAGCTCTTGTTAGCACATGTTAGTTACACCCTAATTCATTGTTTAGTTGAACCAAATTCACAATGTTCATGATATATTCAGGTAACACGGAAAACCGTGCACATTTTAAGTGGCCGCCACAGGAGGTCCTGAAGGGCAGTTTAATAAGTTTAGTTTTGTGCTAATGCATGTATAAGTATGGGTCTTATCTCCTTAAAAGGCAAAGTTGTGTAGGGGTCCTTTCCTGTAGATTCAATACTGCAGATTTAGCCACGTTTGTCACGGACTGAACGGGGGAAATAATGGTTTGAGCGTAACGTTTGCTATAAAATCCATTGTCTTCTAGTTTTGGCAGGGATTGCTTGATAGTTGCTTTGTTTGGAGCAGGAGTTGGACGGCGAAATTCACAGCCAATATGTGGTCAGAAATTATTTTATTAACTTTTATCGTACATTTGCATTCAGTGGGCAGCGCCATCTTGGTTGGCGGTTACGACATCCGGTTAGCTTTGATGTTTCTCAAACATTAACTTGAGACTAGCATATGATTTTAAGTTACTTTATTAGATGTAATTATTGTAATTGATCATTAATTGTAAAACAACATTAATTTGTAATTTGATAACGGTGTATAATAGGTGCATTTGTTAACATTAGTTAACAATGAGATGAGTGACTAGTATAAATGTTCGACGCGTATACATAGCATGGTATAATATGGGCATTAGTTGACATACATGTGTGCATGCATAACTCAGTGAGTGTAATATACGAGAGATTTGATAACGTTGTATATTACATGTATTTGGGGCATTGGTTAACAGTGACGTACATGGAGTATACATGACGTTGTAGAATATGTATACATTGCTACTCATCATTAGTACAGCTTACATATATTTATTAAATAATGATTTGTTTGGGTAATGATAATTATTCAAGATTGTTATGTTTATCAACCGACATCTAAAACGTATGTATAATCTCCTGAGCTCGTCGCGATCTTAATAAGCTAGTCGCGAGCTTGGAAAAGCTTCTATCAGATTGTTTTTATTTCAAGCACGACGGTGAACATGCTCGCGAGCTTGTTTATCTTCGCGAGCTCGCCCAGTGAAAATGTCAATGGAATATTCCACTGGATTCTTTTACTATGACACCTGAGTGAGATTCTGACAATGAGTGCAAACAAAACACAAACCAGCGGCGAGCTCATGACTAGCTGCAGCTAACTCATGACTAGCTTGTGGCGAGCTCGAGCTAGCTCGCGACAAGCTCATACTAACTCGAGACGAGCTAGTACTCGCAGCGAGCTCGTACTAGCTCACTACGAGCTTCTGAAATAAGCTCGTCAGTTTTGTTGGGGGAGCTCGTGAAATGCTTGTGATGAGCTGGTCACGTGCTCGTCACGTGCTAGTATTCGTTCCAAATCCTGGCTCTGCACGTCGTCTCGATATGGTGAACATTTGTGGCAAGTTATTTCCAAATCCATCAAGCGGTTCAAGAGATATGGTGGAGACAAGAAATATAGTGCATATGAACTTCGACCTCTAAGTGTGACCTTAACCTTGGAATGACATGGCTGGAAGTTGCGCTCTGCACATCGTCTTGATATGGTGAACATTTGTGGCACATTATTTCCAAATCCCTCAAACGGTTCAAGAGATATGGTGGAGACCGCCTTGTGATGGACAGAGACACGAAATACAGTGCATATGACCTTCGACCTCTAAGTGTGACATTGAATGGACATAGCTGGAAGTTGTGCTCTACAGGTCGTCTAGATATGGTGAACATTTGTGGCAAATTATTTCAAAATCTCTCAAGCGGTTCATGAGATATGGTCAACTTGTGACTGACAGAGACAATCCAAGCTAAAAACAATATGTCCCCAGTATGTGGGGAGACATAATAACCTTAAGGAAACGGGCATATAATGCCCTGTTAGGCAGCGCTCTTGTTTAATATAGTTACAGGATGAATATGCGAAATGTTTATGTCTTCTGTCAAAAACTGATGCACACTGGCTCTTCCGATTATTCTTCACAGCATGTAAATGTCTTTTTGCAACTTTGTTCTGGGTACACTCATGAGAACATCATTATTATTAAAATCTATAACCAACTCTGATCTAAATGTATTTTTGTTCGGATCATCATTGTCTATCACAGATACATTTCCGAACAAGACAGCTTCATTGTCTAGAAAGGTGTTTCACGGAACACTTGTGTTGCCTGTCGTGTGCTTATTTCACTAAGTACAATCTAACTATAAAGTTTGAAGACAGTGGGTGCGAAACCTTCATGAATTATGGAGCTTTTCTTTCTTAAGTGTTCAAGTTTATGAAAAGGGGCAACATCTGCATTGGATAATTGATAAGGAAAAACTGTATAAAGTTTCATGATCATAGGTTAATATTTTGCCCAAGTTATGAGCTAGGTTAGGTTGCAGATTAAAGATTTATGAAAAGGGGCATTACTCTGCCAGAAGTAAAGTCAGTTATTGGACATGTGTAACAACATTTCTTTGGTTAAGATAAATATGTGTGTGAAGTTTCATGAACATAAGTCAAATTACTTTTCAAGTTATGGGCGGTTATGAGCTTGGTTAGGTTGCAGGTTAAAGTTTTATGAAAAAGGGCATAACTCTGCTGAAATGAAAGTCAAGAGTTATTGGTCAATATTCTGTGTGGTAAGATGATTATGTGTGTGAAGTTTCATGAACATAGGTCAAATACTTCTTAAGTTAAGGCCAGTTATGAGCTTGGTTAGGTGTTAAAGTTTTATGAAAGGGGGCATAACTCCGTCCAAATGAAAGTCAAGAGTTATTTGACATGTGTAACAGCATTCAGTGGGTTAAGATGAAGATGTGTGCAAAGTTTCATGAACATAAATCAGATATCTTTCAAGTTATGGCCAGTTATGAGCTTGGTTTGGTGGCAGGTTAAATTTAATGAAAAGGGGCATAACTTTATCAAAATGAGTCAGATATTGGACATGTGTAACAGCATTCCTTGGGTTAAGATGAAGATGTGTGTGAAGTTTCATAAACCAAGGTTAGGTACCCTTGTCAAATGTTAACGCAGCTTTGAAAAATACGTAGCTAAAACGTAGCTATTACGCAGCAATCCATCCTTAAGCTGCGTTTTTTGTGATTAACTGCGTTATTTTAGAAGCAGGCTGCGCAAAGCTGCGTATTTTACACTTTAGCTGCGTAATTATGTCCAAAGCTGAATATTTTGTAAGAAAGGTGTACAAAAGCTGCGTATTTATATTTAAGGCTGCGTATTTTTTAAGAAAGGTGTTTTATTTTAATTGCAAAAAAAAGAATAATTACAAGAGCTGCGTTTTTTTGTAAATGCTTCGGAAAAGCTGTATCTTTAATTGTTAATGATAATAAGATGTAACAAGAGGCCCAAGAGGGCCTGTAGACGCTCTACTGGCTAACACGGCTCTTATAACATCAATGTAGCGACTGACTGCCATTTAAGTTTTTTTGAAAGTTTCGGGCAAAAGACAGCTTTTTAAGTTTATCATGGGCCATAACTAAAGAATCTGGTAAAGTTTGGTAAAGATCAGATGAAAAATGAAGGCCCTACCGTATAAACGAGGCAAAATATAGCATGTTTAACTAATTCAAGAGCCATAACTCCTCTGTTACTGGTCCGACTGTGGTCCAACATAGAGCTAAAAAAAGAAAAAGAAAAAAAAAAATTTGAGAGAATAATAATAATCAAAAAAAAAAAATTAAAAAAATGAATCAATTAAAAAAAAAAAAAAAAAAAAAAAAATAATAATAATAATAAATAAAAAATAAAAATTAAATCAATTAAAAAAAAAATTTAAAGAAAAAAAATAAATCAATCGATAAATATTAAAAAAAAAAATTAAAAAAAAAAAATTAAAAAAAAATAAAAAAAAATAAAAATATTAAAAAAAATAAATAAATCAAATAAATCAAATAAATAAAAAATAAAAAATAAAAGAAAATTTAAAAATAAATAAAAATAATAACGTAAAAAGGAAAGTCATAAAATCTGCTCAAGTTTGGCAAAGATCAGATGCAAAATGAAGGCCCAATCGTATGACGAGGCAAATTATAGCATTTTTAACAAAATCAAGGGCCATAACTCCGCTGTTTATGGTTCAATCTGGCTGGTTTTCAAACTTGACCAAGCTTTCATAGACATTAACAATCTGATCAAGTTTGGTAAAGATCGGATGAAAAATGAAGGCCCTATCGTCTTAACGAGGCAAAATATATCATTTTGAACTAAATCAAGGGCCATAACTCCGCTGTTACTGGTCCGATATGAGCGTTTTTCGAACTTGATCGATCTTTCATTGATATTAACAATCTGATTAAGTTTGCTAAAGATCGGATGAACAATGAAGCCCCTATCATCTTAACGAGGCAAAATATAGCATTTTTAACTAAATCAAGGGCCATAACTCCGCTGTTACTGGTCCAATATGGCTGGTTTTCGAACATGTTCGAGATTTCAACGGCATTAACAATATGATAAAGTTTGATAAAGATCGGATGAACAATTAAGCCCCTATCGTCTTAACGAGGCAAAATATAGCATTTTTAACTAAATCAAGGGCCATAACTCCGCTGTTACTGGTCCAATATGGCTGGTTTTCGAACTTGTCCGAGCTTTCATTGATATTAACAATCTGATAAAGATTGGTAAAGTTCGGATGAACAATGAAGCCCCTATCGTCTTAACGAGGCAAAATATAGCATTTTTAACTAAATCAAGGACCATAACTCTGCTGTTACTAGTTTGATCTGGCTGGTTTTCGAACTTGTCTGAGCTTTCATTGATATTAACAATGTGGTAAAGTTTGGTAAAGATAGGATGAAAAATGAAGACCCTATCGTCTTAACGAGGCAAAATATAGCATTTTTAACTAAATCAAGGGCAATAACTCCGCTGTTACTTGTCCGATCTGGCTGGTTTTCGAACTCATCCGAGCTTTCATTGATATTAACAATCTGTTAAAGTGTGGTAAAGATCGGATGAAAAATGAAGGCCCTATCGTCTTAACGAGGCAAAATATAGCAATATAGCATTTTTAACTAACTCAAGGGCCATAACTCCGCTTTTACTTGTCCGATTTGGCTGGTTTTCGAACTCATCCGAGATTTTATTGATATTAACAACCTGTTAAAGTTTGGTAAAGATCGGATGAAAAATGAAGGCCCTATCGTCTTAACGAGACAAAAGTTAACAACGGACGACGGACGGACGACGGACGGACGGACGACGGACAACTTGGCATCCCATAAGCTCTGCTGGCCTTCGGCCAGTAGAGCTAAAAACACAAATACGTAGGTTTTACGCAGCTTGAAGAAAGCTGCATCTTTTAGTTTGTTTTTTTAAACTTTTGTCAGTTTGTCTTTTTAAAGTGATATTGAAAATTTGAAACTTTTCTAAAAGATGTAGTGGTAATTGGGGAGTCCTCTTTTATCTTTGACATAGACTGTCACAGTGCTACACATAAATACAACCTTGATAAAAAAATGTTTATTGATCCTGTAGGTGTTTTAAAAGGTGGTGAATTTGGACCATAATTTATTAGCTATCAAACTGTATGCATTCCAATGTCAATTTAATTCTGTGTATAAATTTCTGGTACAAAATTACCTACCTCAAACCATTGGATGATGGACTCAGAATTCATTGTAAAATGATAATCTCATTTTAGCAAGGTCACTCAAGCGAGCAAGTTATGTTTTAACAAAATGAATATTTCTTTGATCAGTATCAATGCAGATGTTTGGCAATCAACTTGTTAAATTTTATGTAAACAAGAGGGCTAAATTAATGCCTCTGAATCACTCGCCTAATATAATCTTCGAAAAGATTATAAAAAAAAAAAGTCAAACAAGCTTATAATTTCATATAAGAGTAAGATCAACAAATTCCCACACTCACATTAAAGTGTTCTGGCCCAGTAAGTGTATAGATGGGTTTAGGGTGGGGATCTCAAAAGTTTCCAAGTTATGGCACAGGAACATGTGACCCCACGGGTGGGGATAAACCCTAGGGCAGATGCTGGTAGGGTTCACCCTCTCATCACAGGCAGTGCACCTATAAAGTTTCATGAGATTTGCCTCAAGGGGAGAGGACAAGGTTTTTCATTATCGGTTACTGGTGACCTTGACCTACTGACCTCAAAATCAATAGGTGTCATCCTCTCACCACAAGAAGTTCAAATATGAAATTTCATGAGATTTGCCTCAGGGGGAGAGGAGTTATAATGCAGACAAGGTTTTCATTATTGGCTCCCAGTGACCTTGGCCTACTGACCTCAATATCAATAGAGGTCATTCTCTCACCACAGGCAGTTCACCTATGAAGTTTCATGAGATTTGCTTAAGGGGATGAGGAGTTCTGGAGCAGGCAATATTTTTCATTATCAGGTCATGGTGACCCTGACCTTTGACCTACTGACCTCAAAATCAATAGGGATCATCCTCTCATCACTGGCAGTGCACCCATAAAGTTTTATGAGATTTGCTTCAGGGGGTATATTAAAAAAAAAAATATTAAAAAATGTTTAAACAAAAAATAATATGTTATTAAGACATTGCCTTGGCTAACTCCCAAACTCGTATAACAACTATTGGGAGGGGAAATATTTTATTTTTTTATTAATTTTTTTCCCCCAGGCAAATCAGATGCGAAATTATAATGCATCAGAGTAAATTTGGATGTTTCTGACAAAAAAAAGTTAATATAAAATAAATTAATAAAAAAAATTGCAAGTTTCACGATAGCGTGAAAGTGATGACAGACGAATGCAAATGGCCGACTTTCAGAAAACAAGCATTTCCTGGTTGTTTTATTTAAACTTTTTGCTCAATAAACGCTTGAAAAAGCAAAACCTTGTGTTTTGAAACAATTTTTAGTGTATTTTACAGATGTGACTGTAGATAAACGGTAGTTTAGTTATTGAATTACACAGTAATTATTTATTATTTGTTCGTTTTTTCCTTGCATGTTACAAAATTGATTTTGACGAGTTGACTTCCGGAAGTCATCGCTCCAGTGTTGCTTGATGGGAAATTGAATAAATGTTTAATTTGAGAGAAAATACATTTTGTTTCGATAATCATTTCAGTTATTAACGTATACGTTCTGATAACAAAAAAGGAAGAAACCATTATAAAGACAGCATTTTTATTGACATATGTTGATCATTTTGAAATATTTGCGTGATACGTTTGTAAGAATTGCGAGATTATGGAAGTGCATCACAGATCTGCGCATGCGCTGCAAATTATGCCCGCCGTTTCCTGAATTGTTTGAATTTTGACCTTTCATCTTTAATATTTACAAACAGTACTGTGATTAGCACATTTTCTTTCGTGACACAAGAACCATTTTAGAGCCTTGGAAGCCATCAAACGATTATACAGATGGCTAACCCAGGAAAGTGTGAGAGCCGTACCAGGGTCCTGGCAGTACCAAGAATTATGCATGTTGTGTGGGTTTTTTTAATCAGAGGTAGGCCCTATTTAAATACGTTCATGGTAGGGCTTCTTCATAATAATGTGGACCAATTAATTTGAAGTGTATAAGTGTATTCAAAACTATAAGCAAAGAAGCATGATATTTTTTAAAACATCTAAATTAAACTGCAAATAAGAGGAGAGTGTGTTTTTTTCGTTGTAACATTGACAGTTTTGCAAACGAGATTGGTGAAGGTATTAATATGTTACTTGTGCAAAACTTACTGTTTTGAAGATAAACATTGTACTTGCATTACCTGAATGAAGTTATTGATTATGCCTGTCATGGTGCAAATTGAGGTCTATCAATTTAGAATTTAGAAAAACACAGGCGACGCTGTCAAGGAGTATTTTAACAAGAGGTCAATGACCTTGAAGCTCTACTGATTGATTTTGATTTCAGGAAGAAGTCGCTACAGACTTGTTTTTTGAAAATCTATTTTTAACCATGGCGGCCATCTTGAATTTTGCTAAGATCAATAAGACATTAAGAGCAACATTCCTGTGAAGTTTCATGAACATCCGTCAAGTAGTTTCAGAGGAGTAGTCGCTACAAGTTTTTACTATATAACTCTATGTAACCAAAGATGGCCACTGGCAGCCATGTTTAATGTCGAATCAAAATAATTTTCCACAAGGATCTACATCATGTCATGCTGATCATTTTAGAAAAAGTCCCATATCAATATCACTTATAGTTTTCAAGAAGTAGTCTCTACAAACTTATTTTTAAAAATCTATTTTTAGCTGTGACGGCCATCTTGAATTTCCGGCCGACCTGAAATTTTTCTAGGATCAATTAGACATCAAGAGCAACATTCCTGTGAAGTTTCATGACAATCCGCCAAGTAGTTTCAGAGGAGTAGTCGCTACAAGTTTTTACTATATAACTCTATGTAAACAAAGATGGCCGCTGGCAGCCATGTTTAACGTTGAATCAAAACGATTTTTGACCAGAATCAACATCATGTAATGCTGATCATTTTAGAAAAAGTCCCATATCAATATCACTTATAGTTTTCAAGAAGTAGTCGCTACAAACTTATTTTTTAAAAATCTATTTTTAGCTGTGACGGCCATCTTGAATTTCCGGCCGACCTGAAAATTTTCTACGATCAATTAGACATCAAGAGCAACATTCCTGTAAAGTTTCATGACAATCCGCCAAGTAGTTTCAGAGAAGTAGTCGCTACAAGTTTTTACTATATAACTCTATGTAAACAAAGATGGCCGCTGGCAGCCATGTTTAAAGTTGAATCAAAACGATTTTTGACTAGGATCAACATCATGTCATGCTGATCATTTTAGAAAAAGTCCCATATCAATATCACTTATAGTTTTCAAGAAGAAGTCGCTACAAACTCGTATTTTAAAACTCTATTTTTAGCTTTGGCGGCCATCTTGGATTTCAAATCAACATGAATTTTTGCTAGGATCAACTAGACTTTATGGGCAACATTTCTGTAAAGTTTCATGAATATCCATCCAGTAGTTTCAGAGGAGAAGTCGCTACAAATAAAAGTTTTCGGACAGACGGACAGACGGACGCCGCACCACGGCATAAGCTCTGCTGATCTCTGATCAGTAGAGCTAAAAATGCATTTTCTTCCTCCATAATCCATTTGTTAAAGGGGACTGCAGTGGATTTAAGCACATGGTTGAATCTATGTTTACAGGTTAAGGAGTCTTTTAAAACAACAATTCAATTCTTTATTTAGAAATTGAAGTGGTGTAATATTTCAGCAATTGTTATGCTTTGAGTTTTCAGGAGATGTTGGACATGAGCGCAAGTTGTCAGGTCAGGAAGGCGATGATGGTGTTCACCATTCAACAGAATACATCCTCAACCTTAGATCCTATGCCAGGTATGCCTTCAGATCAAAGGTATTTTTCTTGCAGAAGTTTCACACTGGAAGTTAAAATTGAGGTTTATAGCGCACCACATAAAAAGGTTATATTGCATCAACATGAAATGAACATTCCAGAGCCACTCTCCATTTACAGCTAAATAAAAACGTCTATTAATGGGAAAAATATCTATAGGGTTAACTGTATCAAGCATTTGAAGTGTGCGACAGCATGCGAGTCGTTTAATGGTCTTAAATGGTCCATCCCCCACACACACACACCCACACACTCCTAAACGGCTAGATGGATTTTGACAAAACTTTGCAGGAAGCATCGGTATGATGTCTTGTTGTGCATGTCTTGTTTTCGGTTTGATTCGCTGATTTTTGACGGAGTTCTGTCCCTTTGAATTTTTTAAAGTTAAATTTGTTGTTGCCGCTTCTCCTAAACGCTTTGTTGGATATATACAAAACTTTGCAGAAGCATCGGTGTGATGTCTTGTGCATCATCGCGTTTTCTGTCTTGTTGCTGATTTTTGACGGAGTTATGTCCCTTTGAATTTTTTACATTAAATGTGTTGTCGCCGCTACTCCTAAATGGCTTGTTGGATATTGACAAAACTTTGCAGAAGTATCGGTATGATGTCATGCTTTCGTTCCGGTTCACTGATTTTTGGTGGAGTTATGGCCCTTTGAATTTTTTACTTTAAATATAATATTGTCGCCGCTACTCCTCCTAAATAGCTTGTTGGGACTTGTGAAGAAACTTTGCAGGAAGCATTAGTATTATGTCGAGTTGTGCGTATTGCACGTTCATTCCAGTTAGCTGATTTTTGACAGATTTATGACCCATCTTTTTTACTTTTAAATTTGTTTTCGCCGCTAATCCTCCTAAATGGCTTGATGCATTTTGACGAAACTTTGCAGTGGTATGAGACATCAGTTTTTCTCAAAAACAACCTCTAGTTTTAAAAAGTTTTACATACACAAAATATGACGATTGACTGAACATTTTTGTCAGTTTGATGTCAGGTTACTGCATTGCGACAGGTTATAATGGGTATACTTTTAAGGAGTCAAACATTTTTCATTGACAACCAATCAGTATATTTATGTCTGTATATTTATTGATAAGTCTTTTAAAAGCCACATGTCCTGTTATGTGGCGTATAACAGCACATGTACAAGTACAATTCAATTCTTTATTTAGGAATTGAAGTGGTATAATATTTCAGCAATTGTTATGCTTGGAGTTTTCAGGAGATGGACATGAGCTCAAGTTGTCAATGGTCAGGTCGCTCGGAAGGCGATGATGAAGGTGTCCAACAGATTCAACAGAATACATCCTCAACCTTAGATCCTATGCTAGGTATGCCTTCAGATCAAAGGTATTTTTCTTGCAGAAGTTTCACACTGGAAGTTAAAATTGAGGTTTATGGCGCTCCACATAAAAAGGTTATATTGCATCAACATGAAATTTACAGCTATATAAAGTGTGTGACAGCATGCGAGTCGTTTAATGGTCTTAAATGGTCCCCTCCCACCCCACACACCCACTCCTAAACGGCTTCATGGATTTTGACAAAACTTTGCAGGAAGCATCGGTATGATGTCTTGTTGTGCATGTCTTGCTTTCATTTTGATTCACTGATTTTTGACGGAGTTATGTCCCTTTGAATTTTATTGTCGCCGCTTCTCCTAAACGCCTTGTTGGATATTAACAAAACTTTGCAGAAGCATTGATATGATGTCTAGTTGTGCGTATCGCGCCGTTGTTCCGGTTTGCTGATTTTTGACAGAGTTATGGCCCTTTGAATTGTTCACTTTAAATTTGTTATCACCGCTATTCCACCTAAACGGCTTGATGTATTTTGCCGAAACTTTGCAGGAAGCATCGGTATGATGTCTTGTGCATGTCAAGCTTTCGGTCTGTTTCGCTGATTTTTGATGGAGTTATGTCCCTTTGAATTTTTTACTTTAAATTTGTTGTCGCCACTTCTCCTAAATGGCTTGTTGGATATTGACAAAACTTTACAGAAGTATCGTTATGATGTCGTGCTTTCGTTCCAGTTGACTGATTTTTTATGGCCCTTTAAATTCTTTACTTTAAATATAATATTGTCGCCGCTACTCCGCCAAAATAGCTTTTACACCCCATCCAAACCCCCCACTCCACGTGGTTATTTGGTGCACATGTCACCACCACCCCATCCCACACCCATCGATTTAACAATCTTTTTGTTTTATCACACAGCTCTATGCTCAATTTTATAGTGGTGCCATACTGGAATACCGTGCTGTAGACAAATAACATGATACAGACACCGGACTGGCCAGTCCTAGAATTACGATTTTATATGCTTGGGACTACTAGTACCATGAAGTACCATGAAGTGTTTGATATAATCCAGCCAGGGATTGAACCCACAGTCTCCCGCATTCAAGGTTGATGCTCTATAAAACCAGTAGGTAAGGCTGTGACTAAGATTGCAATGAGGCCCTTTTAATATAATATAGGTTTTAAATTTTCAGAATTATTAAAAACTATTATATTTAAAATGTTTGTTTTTTTATACATTTATAAATTTATTTTGTCTTTTTTGGAGACATTAATTTATTTATAAATATACTATCTTTTCAGATCTATGTTCTTCGGGAACGGTTTAGGTGCCAACAGATGAAGTCAAATGAAAATGAGAACAGTTTTAAGAGGGTTCGAGTCATCCTACAGAGGTTTAGATGTATAGATATAGTGCTATCAGGCATATAGTGTTAATAAACATTTTCCGACTGTCCCAAACGTCTGTTTTAAATTTAAGTTTTACTCAGGATACCTCGAGCCGTAAAGCTTTTAAACTTCATACATGTTTGCATCTACATGACAGCAATAATTAAGTCGGTTTGAGTTCCAGAAGATGATGTTAAACGAACAATGAGGACAATTTTGAGAGGGTTTGAGGCCGCTTACCTGGGCTTAGATGTGTAGATAAATGGAGCTAATTGTTATCCAGGGGTGCAGTGTATATTGTTTTAATAATTATGGTCTTTATTTAAAAAAACTTTATTAATATAGGTCTGTGAGAAAGAAAAAAAAATCAAAGATGTGTTTACCTGTTTATTTTAGAATCAGACAGGGGATTGAAATATTTCTTGACATGTTTCCCCGACCCCCATTTTTTAAATACATTTTTCAAAAGTGTTTCACATGAAGTCTATAGTTTTGTTCCATTTTTTAAATACATTTTTCAAATGTGTTTCACATGAAGTCTATAGTTTTGTTTTGAAGGACAATAATATTAGTTTTCATATTTATTATACACAAATCATTATTTGAATCCTTGAAAGCAAATTGATTTTGCAAACACCCGAGTGGATTATATTTCATCCATAACATTTTTCAACATATAGTAGAATAAAGAGGGAAAAGACATAAAATGATGTGGGGTTAGTAAATTTGGGTGCTAATTTAACTGTTTTATTAGCTACAAGGTTGCTGTGTGTCCCTTCAGTGTATATTCAATGTAAATAAGTGCTCAATATTTTATTCAGTCTGCAAATGTTTCTACCAAAATGTTCTCCTCTTGCTGTTTTGAATTAATATTTAGTTCCAACTTTTTCATGTTAAAGTGAAATTTAATAGATTTTCGTTTATAGTTTATTTTTTCACATTGCATTTTGCATATCAGTTGTTTGTTTTATAGTTTAAATATTTCAGTATAAAAATGCTTAGGAAACACTTTTTCAGTGTCAAAAAGCTTTAAATTTCATTTCTGCCGTTTCACCAATATCACTTTTTAAAATTATGTAACATATTATTTCCATGTACTGTTCAACGTTTGCTGCTGAGATATAGTGATGTTATTTATTCTGTTAAATTTGAATCCTGTACAGGGGACCTAGATTTTAGTACATATAAACTTTATTGCCTTTATTACTGATTGTTTCTTATTGATCACATCCTTATGTATTCCATGCTCTAGCGGTCAAAGACCTGTAGTGCTTATCTTTGACTTATTGTGGCGCATCATTTTGACTATATTTACGTTTCCATTTATATCTGCTCAAATTTTCACTAGCCCTCGGAGGACCCTTTATTGAAAAAGAAAGACGAAGCTTTTTAAATCCTTCATTTACGCAGCTTTCACAAAGATCTGCACAAAAGCTTCGTAATAGCTGCGTAAAAACTGCGTTTTACGCCAATACTGCCAGTTTTTACGCAGCTATTACGAAGCTAGCAGTATTGGCACCTGCGTAAAAGCTGCGTTAAAATCTTCTTTATGCAGACCTGCGTAATAGCTACGTAAAAGCTAGCGGTATTGGCACCTGCGTAAAAGCTGCGTTTTACGCAGCTTTTACAGAGATCTGCGTAAAAGCTGCGTTTATGCAGACCTGCGTAATAGCTACGTAAAAGCTAGCGGTATTGGCACCTGCGTAAATGCTGCGTTTAACGCAGCCTTTAAAGAGATCTGCGTAAAAGCTGCGTTTATGCAGACCTGCGTAATAGCTACGTAAATGCTAGCGGTATTGGCACCTGCGTAAAAGCTGCGTTTTACGCAGCTTTTACAGAGATCTGCGTAAAAGCTGCGTTTATGCTGACCTGCGTAATAGCTACGTAAAAGCTAGCGGTATTGGCACCTGCGTAAAAGCTGCGTTTTACGCAGCTTTTACGCAGCTTTTACATTAAAGGTAAAATATTATGTAGACCTTTGAAAACGCAGCTTTTGCGCAGCTTGTTTGTTAATGCTATGTTTTGCATCATTTTTGTAAAGTCTGCGCACAAGCTGCGTATACGAAGAAATACGCAGGTGCCAATACCGCTAGCTTTTATGTAGCTATTACGTACGTTTTACTTAGCTTTTGAAATAATTTTAGCTACGCAAAACGTACGTATAAGGTAGCTTTTTTTGACAAAGGATCATGTCATGCTGATCATTTTAGAAAAAGTCCCATATCAATATCACTTATAGTTTTCAAGAAGTAGTCGCTACAAACTTGTATTTTGAAAATTTATTTTTAGTCGTGGCTGCCATCTTGAATTTCCGGCCAACCTAAAATTTTGCTAGGATCAATTAGACATCAAAAGCAACATTCCTGTGAAGTTTCATGAAAATCCGTCAAGTAGTTTCAGAGGAGTAGTCGCTACAAATTTTCATTATATAATTCTATGTAAACAAAGATGGCCGCTGGCAGCCATGTTTAACGTCGAATCAAAACGATTTTTGACAAGGACCAACATCATGTCATGCTGATCATTTTAGAAAAAGTCCCATATCAATATCACTTAAAGTTTTCAAGAAGTAGTCGCTACAAACTTGTTTTTTAAAGACCTATTTTTAGATTTGGCGGCCATCTTGGATTTCACATCAACATGAATTTTTGCTAGGATCAACTAGACTTCATGGGCAACATTTCTGTAAAGTTTCATGAAAATCCATTCAGTAGTTTCAGAGGAGTTGTCGCTACAAAAAAAAGTTTACAGACAGACGGACGGACGGACGGACGGACGGACGGACGACGGACGCCGCACCACGGCATAAGCTCTGCTGATCTCTGATCAGTAGAGCTAAAAAAAGAACAAAATAATAAAAGAAATAAAAAACATCTTGTAAAGTTTGGTAAAGATCAGATGAAAAATGAAGGCCCTATCGCCTTAACAAGGCAAAATAAGCATTTCTAATGAAATCAAGGGCCACAACTCCGCTGTTACTGGTCCGATCTGGCTGGTTTTTGAACTTGTCCGAGCTGTCATTGATATAAACAATCGTTAATGGACGGATGGACGGACGGACGGTTGATGGATGATGGACAACTCGTCATCCCATAAGCTCTACTGGCCGAAGCAGTAGAGCTAAAAATGGCAAACAAACACTAAAAGAATTATTTAAGTATTTTCAGAGAAACATGGACATTATTATTCGAACCATACACAGAAAAGGGCACTACTGAAGTTTTTAGTTTTGAAAAATCTAGTATTAAAATGTTTTATTTAAGGTAATTAATTTTATCTACTAATATGTATAACGGAACAAACAAGAGGTCAATGACCTTGAAGCTCTACTGATTGATTTTGATTTCAGGAAGTAGTCGCTACAGACTTGTTTTTTGAAAATCTATTTTTAACCGTGGCGGCCGTCTTGAATTTCCGGCCGACCTGAAATTTTGCTAGGATCAATTAGACATTAAGAGCAACATTCCTGTGAAGTTTCATGAAAATCTGTCAAGTAGTTTCAGAGGAGTAGTCGCTACAAGTTTTCATTATATAACTCTATGTAAACAAAGATGGCCGCCATGTTTAACGTCAAATCAAAACGATTTTCGACAAGGATCAACATCATGTCATCCTGATCATTTTAGAAAAAGTCCCATATCAATATCTCTTATTGTTTTGAAGAAGTAGTCGCTACAAACTTATTTATTTTAAATCTATTTTTAGCTGTGGCGGCCATCTTGAATTTCCGGCCGACCTGAATTTTTTTTAGGATCAACTGGACATCAAGAGCAACATTCCTGCGAAGTTTCATGAACATCCGTCAAGTAGTTTCAGAGGAGTAGTCGCTACAAGTTTTTACTATATAACTCTATGTAAACAAAGATGGCCGCTGGCAGCCATGTTTAACGTTGAATCAAAACGATTTTTGACAAGGATCAACATCATGTCATGCTAATCATTTTAGAAAAAGTCCCATATCAATATCACTTATAGTTTTCAAGAAGTAGTCGCTACAAACTTGTATTTTAAAACTCTATTTTTAGCTTTGGCGGCCATCTTGGATTTCACATCAACATGAATTTTTGCTAGGATCAACGAGACTTTATGGGCAACATTTCTGTAAAGTTTCATGAATATCCATCCAGTAGTTTCAGAGGAGTTGTCGCTACAAATAAAAGTTTACAGACAGACGGCCAGACGGATGGACGACGGACGTCACACCACGGCATAAGCTCTGCTGATCTCTGATCAGTCGAGCTAAAAATTGTATTATCATCAGCATTTTTAACTAAATCAAGGGCCATAACTCCGCTGTCACTGGTCCGATCCGGCTGGTTTTCAAACTTGTCCGAGCTTTCATTGACATTAACAATCTGGTAAAGATCGGATCTTAACGAGGCAAAATACAGCATTTTTAACAAATCAAGGGCCATAACTCCGCTGTTACTGGACCGATCTGGCTGGTTTTCGAATGAGTTTGAGCTTTAACAATCTGATAAAGTATGGTAAAGATCGGATGAACAATGTAGCCTCTATCGTCTTAACGATGCAAAATATAGCATTTTTAATTAAATCAAGGGCCATAACTCCACTGTTACTGGTCCGATATGAATGGTTTTTGAACTTGTCCGAGCTTTCCTTGATATTAACAATCTGATAAAGTTTGGTAAAGATCGGATGAACAATAAAGCCCCTATCGTCTTAACGAGGCAAAATATAGCATTTTTAACTAAATCAAGGGCCATAACTAAGCTGTTACTGGTCCGATCTGGCTGGTTTTCGACTTGTCCGAGCTTTCATTGATATTAACAACCTGTTAAAGTTTGATAAAGAACGGATGAAAAATGAAGGCCCTATCGTCTTAACGAGACAAAAGTTAACGACGGACGACGGACGGACAACTGATTGACACCAGACAACTCGGCATCCCATAATCATCTGCTGGCCTTTGGCCTTTGGCCAGTAGAGCTAAAAATGAAGTAACTACAGAGTTAACAAAAATATAATATAGCATTTTTCAACAAATCAAGGGCCATAACTCTGTCGTTACTAACAAGATCTAGCTGGTTTTCGAAATTGTACAAGATTTCATTGATATACAGAGCTTTGCACAACTAGACATCCTACTGAGGCTTTCTGCCGAATTTGGTAGAAATCCAACAAGCCGTTTAGGAGGAGTAGCGCCGACAAGAAATTTAAAGTAAAAATATCAAAGGGCCATAACTCCGTCAAAAATCAGTGAACTGGAACAAAAGCGTGATATGCACAACTAGACATCTTACCGATGCTTCCTGCCAAGTTTCGTCGAAATCCAACAAGGCATTTAGGAGTAGTGTTAACAAGAAATTTAAAGTAAATGTCAAGAGGCTGTAACTCCATCAACAAGAGGTCAAAGAACTTGAAGCTTTACTGATAGGTTTTTGATAGCTAGATCAGCATTCCTGTAAAGTTTCATGAAAATCATGAAAATCCGTCAAGTAGTTTCAGAGGAGTAGTCGCTACAAGTTTTCATTATATAACTCTATGTAAACAAAGATGGCCGCTGTTGGCCATGTTTAAAGTCAAATCAAATCAATATAATTTTTGACAAGTATCAACGTCATGTCATACTGATCATTTTAGAAAAAGTCCCATATCAATATCACTTATAGTTTTCAAGAACTAGTCACTACAAACTTGTATTTTGAAAATCTATTTTTAGCCATGGTGGCCATCTTGAATTTCCAGCCGACCTGAAATTTTGCTAGGATCAATAAGACATCAAGAGCAACATTCATGTGAAGTTTCATGAAAATCCGTTAAGTAGTTACAGAGGAATAGTCGCTACAAGTTATTACTAGATAACTGTATGTAAACAAAGATGGCCGCTGACAGCCATGTTTAACATAGAATCAAAATGATTTTCAACAAGGACCAACATCATGTCATGCTGATCATTTTAGAAAAAGTCCCTTATCAATATATCAGTTATAGTTTTCAAGAAGTAGACGCTACAAACTTTTTTGAAAATCTATTTTTAGCCTGGTGGCCATCTTGAATTTCCGGCCGACCTGAAGTTTTGCTAGGATCAATTAGACATCAAGAGCAACATTCGTGTCAAGTTTCATGAAAATCCATCCAGTAGTTTCAGAGGAGTAGTCGCACAAGTTTTCATTATATAACTCTATGTAAACAAAGATGGCCGCTGGCAGCCATGTTTAACGTCAAATAAAAATAATTTTCGACAAAGATCAGCATCATGTCATACTGATCATTTTAGGAAAAGACGCATATCAATATCATTTATAGTTTTCAAGAAGTAGTTGCTACAAACTTGTTTTGTGAAAATTTATTTTTAGCTGTGGCGGTCATCTTGAATTTCCGGCCAACCTGAAATTTTGCTAGGATCAATTAGTCATCAAGAGCAGTTTTCATTATATAACTCTATGTAAACAAAGATGGTCGTTGGCGGCCATGTTTAACGTCGCATCAAAATAATTTTCGACAAGGATCATCATCATTCCATACTGATCATTTTAGAAAAAGTCCCATATAAATATCACTTATAGTTTTCAAGAAGTACTCGCTACAAACTTGTTTTTTGAAAAATTATTTTTAGCTGTGGCGGTCATCTTGAATTTCCGGCCGACCTGAAATTTTGCTAGGATCAATTAGTCATCAAGAGCAACATTCCTGTGAAGTTTCATGAAAATCTAGTAAGCAGTTTCAGAGGAGTAGTCGCTACAAGTTTTTATTTAACAATGTAAACAAAGATGGCCACTGGCAGCCATGTTTAACGTCGAATCAAAACGATTTCGACAAGGACCAACATCATGTCATGCTGATCATTTTAGAAAATGTCCCATATCAATATCACTTACAGTTTTCAAGTAGTAGTCGCTACAAATTTTTGCTAGGATCAACTAGACTTCATGATCAACATTTCTGTAAAGTTTCATGAATATCCATCCAGTAGTTTCAGAGGAGTAGTCGCTACAAATAAAAGTTGACGGACAGACAGACGGACGGACGGACAGACGGACGGACGACGGACGCGGCACCACGGCATAAGCTCGCTGATCTCTGATCAGTCGAGCTAAAAACATATTGAAACAAGAGGGCCATGATGGCCCTATATCGCTCACCTGAGTAAATTTGAACCAATACAAGAGGGCCAAGATGGCCCTAAAGCAATCACTGTGACCCCTGCGGCGTGGCCAAGTTTGACACCAGGGTCACCATTTGAACAAACTTGGTAGAGGACCATAAGCTTATAGCAAATGCAAAATATTAAACCTCTGGCTCTTGCAGTTCCAGAGAAGATTTTTTTTCAGTTTTTCCCTATACAAGCCTATGTAAAACTGTGACCCCCGGGGCGGGGACAAATTTAACCCCAGGGTCACCATTTGAACAAACTAAGTATAGGACCATAAGCTGATGCTACATGTAATACATGAGAGCTCCGTGCCATGTGGTTCCAGAGAAGAAGATTTTTTAAGTTTTTCCGTATACAAGCCTATGTACAACTGTGACCCCCGGGGCGGGGCCAAATGTGACCCCTGGGTCACCATTTGAACAAACTTGGTAGAGGACCATAAGCTTATAGCAAATGCAAAATATTAAACCTCTGGCTCTTGCAGTATCAGAGAAGAAGATTTTTTAAGTTTTTCCCTATACATGTCTATGTAAAACATGTGAACCTTGGGGCGGGGCCAAATGTGACCCGAGGGTCACCATTTGAACAAAATTGGTAAAGGACCATAAGCTTATAATAAATGCAAAATATCGAACCTATGACTCTTGTAGTTTCCGAGAAGAAGATTTTTAAAAAAAATTCCTATATAAGTCTGTAAAACTGTGACCCCTGGGGCGGGAACAAATTTAACCTCAGGGTCACCATTTGAACAAACTTAGTAGAGGACCATAAGCTGATGCTACATGTAATACAAGAGACCTCTGTGGCTTGTGGTTTCAGAGAAGAAGATTTTTTAAAGTTTTTTCCTATATGTCTATCCGAAAAACATGCAAAATCTCAAATACAAACTTTGGACCCCCGGGGCATGGCCATTTTTGACCCTGGGAACTTCATTTGAACAAACTTGATAGTCTAGGCGTAAGCGATCATTTTAAAAGAAAAACTGTTGAAATCTGTCCAGCGGTTCTTCAGAAGAAGATTTTTAAGGTTTCGACCATATATGGTAATGGCGGCCATCTTGGATGTCGCGCTGACCTAATTTTAACAAATCTAAAAAGCATTCATCTAAGGATCATCCACGTGAAGTTTGGTCAAAATTGGCCAAGCGGTTTCCGAGGAGAAGTGGTTTGAAGCAAAAGTTAACGACGACGGACGACGACGGACGGACGACGGACGAAGAGTGATCCCAATAGCTCACCTTTGAGCCTTCGGCTCAGGTGAGCTAAAAATTGAACACATCAGCCAAAATAACAAGCTATTTTTAGTGATTTATTTTTTACAAGTTTTGTTACCATGGCAACCACATTTCTTATGCGAATCTACCAAAAAGAGACAAGTTTGGCATTTGTTGTGCCAGCTGTTCTTGAGTAGTACTAGGACAAGCGATTTTTAGTGATTTTTTACAACTTTTGTTACCATGGCAACCACATTTCTTATCCGAATCTACCCAAAAGGGGAGGTGCACAACTACACCATGACAAAATTTCTGCCGAGCTTCGAGTTTGTAGTTCAAGCTGTTTTTGAGTTGGCGCGAAGACAGGCGATTTTTACATGTTTTGTTACCATGGCAACCACATTTCTTAAGCGAATCTACCCAAAAGGGGAGGTGCACAACTTCACCATGACACAAACATTCCTGCCAAGTTTTGAGTTTGTAGTGCCAGTCGTTCTCGAGTTATCGCAAAGACAAGAAGATTTCTGGATGGACCGACCGACAGATCGACATTTTTTTATATGTTTTGTTACCCTGGCAACCACATTTTTTATGCGAATCTACCCAAAAGGGGAGGTGCACAACTACACCATGACACAAACATTCCTGGCAAGTTTCGAGTTTGTAGTGCCAGCTATTCTTAAGTTCTCGCAAAGACAAGAAGATTTCTGGATGGACCGACCGACCGACAACCTGTGCAAAGCCATACGCCCCCCCTTTGGCAAGGAGGGCATACATAATTAGGCAAACAATGATGGGTGATGTAGCGGGACATAAGGTCATCAGTTGTTATGTATACATGATGTTTGCTAACAATCATTTAGAAAAATGTTGAGAAGAAATATGTTAACAGGTCAATCATTATACAATATTACAGTGGAAAATTCTAAACAAAGGGCCATAATTCTGTAATAAATTAGGCAATCAATGATGGGTGATGTAGAGGGACATAAGGTCATAATGGTAAGCATAAGTAAATATCTTTAGCTATGTCAAACGTACGTATTATGCAGCTTTTTTAGTTTTGACAAGGGAATTTAAGCTGCTCATACCCACTTCTACCACAGGTCAGTGATGATCAATTCAGTCTGGTGTATCGCCCAACAGTGACTGTCCCAACATATCCCCTTTCATTTAAGTATAAGTATCACAGTCAAAAATTATATCACAGTAGAGTACCTTGTTTCCTGTGAAATACTCGCCACCAAACATGATGAGTTCATCTTTATCTGGGTGTGCTGTCAGTGACATGTTACATCTAAAAAAGAAACAAGAGGTCAATGACCTTGAAGCTCTACTGATTGATTTTGATTTCAGGAAGTAGTCGCTACAAACTTCATTTTTGAAAAATTATTTTTAGCCGTGGCTGCCATCTTGAATTTCCGGCCGACCTGAAATTTTGCTAGGATCAATTAGACATCAAGAGCAACATTCCTGTGAAGTTTCATGAAAATTCGTCAAGTAGTTTCAGAGGAGTAGTCGCTACAAGTTTTCATAATATAACTATATGTAAACAAAGATGGCCACTGGCAGCCATGTTTAACGTGGAATCAAAATAATGTTCGACTCGGATAATCATCATGTCATGCTGATCATTTCAGAAAAAGTCCCATATCAATATCTCTTATAGTTTTCAAGAAGTAGTCGCTACAAACTTATTTTTTAAAAATCTATTTTTAGCCATGGCGGCCATCTTGAATTTCAGGCCGACCTGAAATTTTGTTAGGATCATAAGACATCAAGAGCAACAATCCGGTGAAGTTTCATGAAAATCCGTCAAGTAGTTTCAGAGGAGTAGTCGCTACAAGTTTTCATTATATAACTCTATGTAAACAAAGATGGCCGCTGGCAGCCATGTTTAAAGTCGAATAAAAACGATTTTCAACAAGGACCAACATCATGTCATGCTTATCATATAAGGAAAAGTCCCATATCAATATCTCTTATAGTTTTCAAGAAGTAGTCGCTTCAAACTTATTTATTTTAAATCTATTTTTAGCTGTGGCGGCCATCTTGAATTTCTGGCAGATCTGAAATTTTGCTAGGATCAATTAGACATAAAGAGCAACATTCCTGTGAAGTTTCATGAAAATCAATCAAGTAGCTTCAGAGGAGTAGTCGCTACAAGTTTTCATTATATAACTCTATGTAAACAAAGATGGCTGCTGACAGCCATGTTTAACATCGAATCAAAATGATTTTTGACAAGGACCAACATCATGTCATGCTGATCATTTTAGAAAAAAACCATATCAATATCACTTATAGTTTTCAAGAAGTAGTCGCTACAAACTTGTATTTTGAAAATCTATTTTTAGCCATGGCGGCCATTTTGAATTTCCGGCTTACCTGAAATTTTGCTAGGATCAATTAGACATCAAAAGCAACATTCATGTGAAGTTTCATGAAAATCCGTCAAGTTCTTTCAGAGGAGTAGTCGCTACAAGTTTTCATTATATAACTCTATGTAAACAAAGATGGCCACTGGCAGCCATGTTTAACGTGGAATCAAAATAATGTTCGACTCGGATAATCATCATGTCATGCTGATCATTTCAGAAAAAGTCCCATATCAATATCTCTTATAGTTTTCAAGAAGTAGTCGCTACAAACTTATTTTTTAAAAATCTATTTTTAGCCATGGCGGCCATCTTGAATTTCAGGCCGACCTGAAATTTTGTTAGGATCAATAAGACATCAAGAGCAACAATCCGGTGAAGTTTCATGAAAATCCGTCAAGTAGTTTCAGAGGAGTAGTCGCTACAAGTTTTCATTATATAACTCTATGTAAACAAAGATGGCCGCTGGCAGCCATGTTTAAAGTCGAATAAAAACGATTTTCAACAAGGACCAACATCATGTCATGCTTATCATATAAGGAAAAGTCCCATATCAATATCTCTTATAGTTTTCAAGAAGTAGTCGCTTCAAACTTATTTATTTTAAATCTATTTTTAGCTGTGGCGGCCATCTTGAATTTCTGGCAGATCTGAAATTTTGCTAGGATCAATTAAACATAAAGAGCAACATTCCTGTGAAGTTTCATGAAAATCAATCAAGTAGCTTCAGAGGAGTAGTCGCTACAAGTTTTCATTATATAACTATATGTAAACAAAGATGGCTGCTGACAGCCATGTTTAACATCGAATCAAAATGATTTTTGACAAGGACCAACATCATGTCATGCTGATCATTTTAGAAAAAAAACATATCAATATCACTTATAGTTTTCAAGAAGTAGTCGCTACAAACTTGTATTTTGAAAATCTATTTTTAGCCATGGCGGCCATTTTGAATTTCCGGCTGACCTGAAATTTTGCTAGGATCAATTAGACATCAAAAGCAACATTCATGTGAAGTTTCATGAAAATCCGTCAAGTTCTTTCAGAGGAGTAGTCGCTACAAGTTTTCATTATATAACTCTATGTAAACAAAGATGGCCACTGGCAGCCATGTTTAAAGTCTAATCAAAATAATGTTCGACTCTTATAACCACCATGTCATGCTGATAATTTTGGAAAAGGTCCCATATCAATATCTCTTATAGTTTTCAAGAAGTAGTCGCTACAAACTTATTTATTTTAAATCTATTTTTAGCTGTGGCGGCCATCTTGAATTTCCGACGAGCCTAAAAAATTTCTAGGATCAACTAGACATCAAGAGCAACATTCCTGTGAAGTTTCATGAACATCCGTCAAGTAGTTTCAGGAGTAGTCGCTACAAGTTTTTACTATATAACTCTATGTAACCAAAGATGGCCACTGGCAGCCATGTTTAAAGTCGAATCAAAATAATGTTCGACTCAAATAACCATCATGTCATGCTGATCATTTTAGAAAAGCCCCATATCAATATCACTTATAGTTTTCAAGAAGTAGTAGCTACAAACTTATTTTTTAAAAATCTATTTTTAGCTGTGGTGGCCATCTTGAAATTCTGGCCGATCTGAAATTTTGCTAGGATCAATTAGACATCAAGAGCAACATTCGTGTGAAGTTTCATGAAAATCCTTCAAGTAGTTTCAGAGGAGTAGTCGCTACAAGTTTTCATTATATAACTCTATGTAAACAAAGATGGCCCCTGACAGCCATGTTTAACATCGAATCAAAATGATTTTTGAGAAGGACCAACAACATCTCATGCTGATCATTTTAAAAAAAGTCCCATATCAATATCACTTATAGTTTTCAAGAAGTATTCGCTACAAACTTGTATTTTGAAAATCTATTTTTAGCCATGGCGGCCATCGTGATTTTCCGGCCAACCTGAAATTTTGCTATGATCAATTAAGACATCAATAGCAACATTCGTGTGAAGTTTCATGAAAATCCGTCCAGTAGTTTCAGAGGAGTAGTCGCTACAAGTTTTCATTACATAACTATATGTTAACAAAGATGGCCACTGACAGCCATGTTTAACGTCGAATCAAAATAATGTTCGACTCGGATAACCATCATGTCATGCTGATCATTTTAGAAAAAGTCCCATATCAATATCTCTTATAGTTTTCAAGAGGTAGTCGCTACAAACTTATTTATTTTAAATCTATTTTTAGCTGCGGCGGCCATCTTGAATTTTCGGCGAGCCTGAAATTTTTCTAGGATCAATTATATATCATTCGTGTGAAGTTTCATGAAAATCCATTAAGTAGTTTCAGAGGAGTAGTCGCTACAAGTTTCATCATATAACTCTATGTAATCAAAGATGGCCACTGGCAGCCATGTTTAACGTCGAATCAAAATAATGTTCGTCTCAAATAACCAACATTTCATGCTGATCATTTTAGAAAAAGTCCCATATCAATATCACTTATAGTTTTCAAGAAGTAGTCGCTACAAACTTGTATTTTGAAAATCTATTTTTAGCCATGGCGGCCACCTTGAATTTCCGGCCAACCTGAACTTTTGCTAGGATCAATTAGACATCAAGAGCAACATTCCTGTGAAGTTTCATGAAAATCCGTCAAATAATTTCAGAGGAGTAGTCGCTACAAGTTTTCATTATATAACTCTATGTAAACAAAGATGGCCACTGGCAGCCATGTTTAACGTAGAATCAAAACGATTTTCGACAAGGACCAACATCATGACATGCTGAGCATTTTGGAAAAAGTCCCATATCAATATCTCTTATAGTTTTCAAGAAGTAGTCGCTACAAACTTATTTATTTTAAATCTATTTTTAGCTGTGGCGGCCATCTTGAAATTCCGACGAGCCTGAATACTGTCTATGTTGGATCAGTCGGACCAGTAACAGAGGAGTCATGGCTCTTGATTGAGTAAAAATGCTCTATTTCGCCTCGTTAATACGGTAGGGCCTTTATTTTTCATCTGATCTTTACCAAGCTTTACCAGATTCTTTAGTTAGCTGTTTTTTGCAATGGCAGTCACTCGCTTCATTGATGTTATAAGAGCCATGTTAGCCAGTAGAGCGTCCATAGGCCCTCTTGGGCCCTTTTGTTTCCTCTAACTTTGGATGGCTGAAACAGAACCTTGACTGGACCTTGGAACAAGGTGTGTATTGAATGTTCCATGCATTAACTGTTATTTCATTAAATAAATAAAACATTCAATAGTAAATAAACTTAATAAACCTGACAGTCCTGTACTACTAATCAAAAGCTGTTCTTGTGTACACTGGTCACAGATAATGTTTTGCCATTTGCAGGCTTTGAATCAAAGGACAGATATAAATTCAATGATTTCAAGACATATTAAAGGGAATGTAGTGACACAGCCAAACGATCTTTATTATTGGGAGTTCTGAAATACTTGAATAAGGGTGAAAGAATTATCAAAATCGGATGATAAACAAAGAAGATATGATCATTTGAAGTTTCTGTTGAAACAGATATGGAAGAGGCCATTTTGAGAGCTATGACATCACGGTTCTAAATGACCATATATGGAATATTTATAAATATGAAAATTTACTGATTTATAGGGAAAAAATGACAGCAACTGTATGAAAAGTATGTAATACTTAATGGCAATAATGATTTATATGACCAGTAAAAAAAAAAATTCATTTTATTCGTTTTAAATGATATTTATCAATATTCCATATATGGTAATATGGAACTATGATGTCATAGTTCTAAAAATGGCGGCTCCCGTATTCATTTTAGAACAACCTTTAAATGGTCATATCTTTTTTGTTTATCATCCGATTTTGATAATTCTTTCACCTTTTTCCAAGTTTTTCAGAACTCTCAATAATAGAGCTTGCTCGGCTGTGGCGCTACATTCCCTTTAAGGCTTTTAATATTAAAATTTACCCAAGGTTAAAATATTCATAAAGACCAGGCATTCACAACTTATTTTTATTTATTAAGTAATTTATATTAACTTGTTAACTAGGGTTAAACAACAAACCACATTAAAAATACACTAAAAAAATATTGATGACTATTAAATATTTCTGTGTGTTTACTCAATATATTATTTTGTTCATGATGACGCTGACATCATTTCATTCATTTATATTTACATTTCTAATGTAAATACTTTATAACACATACAAAATTAGAAACATCCATTTGACCATGAATCACATTTTAATTGCTTCATGCGCAGTTAAAACAAGAAAAAACAAGTGACCTGTGACGTGAGTATACCATAAAAGGTTAGGAAGGCGAGGCTAAACGTTTACGCTGTCCCATTTGCCGTGATAAATATAGGTGTTATTCTGCATTTTTATCAATTTAGAGAAAAAAATGGTTGAGAAACGCGACATATGGGTATTGATTGAGTACAATAATAATATAAATATAAGGAATCCATTTTATTTTTTTAACATTCATGGGACTATGAATAGCATCAGGTAGCGAGCAAAGTTAACAATCCCTTCAGGATTCACTTACTTTGCACGTAACCTGATGTTATTCAGTGCCATGAATGTTACAAAATAAAATGTATTCCTTACCTACATTGGATTAAGATATAATGTAGAGGTTTAGTGGTAAATGTATATTCTGATGAAGGTCTTTGGCCTAAAGGTAATAAATTGAGTAAACACATAGAAATGTTTATTGTACAGATCCCTATGGGTCACAAAAGTAGAAGCATACCTTTTTTTAGGCCTCAGATTATTGAGATAAGGCAAAAAAATAGGTGCGTTTCCCCTCGGCCGACCGACACTAAACTTTTTAAAGCAAAAAAAAAATATCCCTACCCACCTACCCTATTTTATTTAGAGCTGCTAGGGGAAACACACCTCTTTTTTGGTCTAATACAGATTGTGTATCTTATGGGATTTTTTATATATCACTAATTGTTTCTTATTCATTCAGATCATTTATAATATCAATAAATCAATGCTATACAGAACTATATTATTGCTAAAATCTATTTTCAGTTATAGCATTTGATTATAACGTACGGATTTACCAAACCAGATTCATCAAACCGGTTTCGTTTTTTTTGTTTTTTTGCATGGTGTTTTACACCATTTATCAACAGATCAAATAGGCTATGTATGGCGGCCAGTTTAATTGGTGGAGGAAGACCTCAGCTATTTGAGACGAACTCAGATACAAAATTCCCCGCCATTCTGTCAAAGCTACGCAGTTTCATCTAATAGTATTCAATGTTGGTACAGTTTGGCACAATCACGCATTCTGTTCTGTCACACATGTATTCATAAAGCATCAAAGACCACATATCTTTACAATTACATTGTTCAGAATGTAATGACGACGCGCGTGAATGGTTACCGTCCGTATTATCGAGGTATAGACATGCGATGTGTACCAGTAGGGTACCAGATTGCGCGCGCAATTGGAGAAGGAATTACAAAGGATAGTTGCTTATGCGATAACCATTACTGGCCAAACCTATTAAATATTATATGAAGACTATAAAGGCACAACATATATGTACAGTTCTTAAATATATAAATCCAAAAAAAGATGGAAGATATCATTTGCAAGAGAAATAAAGTATAAAAGTAATTGGTTACAAATCTCAAAAAAATATCCTAGGAGATCAATACGGCGTATGAATATATTGTTGGACATTTTATGCAAGATCACGTGATGATGACGATTGATCTATTTATAGACAGCACAGCAAAACGATGGAACATTAGACGAAATAGCAACATAAACAATATATAACAAACAATGTATCGAAGAAAATATTTGAAATTTCTAAATGACATTACAGCATTTGAATCCGCTCTACAAAAGAAGACACACCTGTTAAAATATGGGTCTTCTTTTTCAGGCAATGCGTCGATTCGTCAATGAGGCTGTAGTTAGGATTCGTGAAAAAAACTTGGTTACTAAACCTTGCTGTAGTTAGGATTCGTGAAAAAAACTTGGTTACTAAACCTTGGTGAACAAGTTCACCATGCTAAAAAAACTAAGAGCGGGCCTCAATTTATATACCTGAGTTGATCAGCCATGAAGCTTGCTGGCTGTAAATATTCAAGCTTCCCATGCTAGTAGCTATGGGAAATGTGTCTATAAGACAATAGGGGCTTCATTTTTCATCCGATCTTTACCAAACTTTAACAGGTTGTTAATATCAATGAAAGCTCGGATGAGTTCGAAAACCAGCCAGTTCGGACCATTAACAGCAGAGTTATGGTCCTTGATTTAGTTAAAAATGCTATATTGCTATATTTTGCCCCGTTAAGACGATAGGGCCTTCGTTTTTCATCCTATCTTTACCAAACTTTACCACATTGTTAATATCAATGAAAGCTTGGACAAGTTCGAAAACCAGCCATATCGGACAAGTAACAGCGGAGTTGTGGCCCTTGATTTAGTTAAAAATCCTATATTTTGCATCATTAAGACGATAGGGGCTTCACTGTTACTCCGATCTTTACCAATCTTTATCAGATTGTTAATGTCGATAAAAGCTCGAACAAGTTTGGAAAACAGCCATATCGGACAAGTAACAGCTGAGTTGTGGGATTTAGTTAAAAATGCTATATTTTGCATCGTTAAGACGATAGGGGCTTCATTGTTCATCCGATCTTCTTTATCAGATTGTAAATGTCGTTAAAAGGTCGAAGAAGTTTGGTAAACAGCCATATCGGACCAGTAACAGCGGAGTTATGGCCCTTGATTTAGTTAAAAGTGCTATATTTTGCCTCGTTAAGACGATAGGGGCTTCATTGTTCATCCGATCTTTACCAAACTTGATCAGATTGTTAATATCAATGAAAGCTTGGACAAGTTCGAAAACCAGCCATATAGGACCAGTAAGAGCGGAGTTATGGCCCTTGATTTAGTTAAAAATGCTATATTTTATCGTTAATTTGTATGTGTTATAAAGTATTTACATTAGAAATGCCATTCAGATCGGACCAGTAACAGAGGAGTTATGGCCCTTGATTTAGTTAAAAATGCTATATTTTGCCTCGTTAAGACGATAGGGCCTTCATTTTTCATCCCATCTTTACCAAATTTTACCAGATTGTTAATGTCAATAAAAGCTCGGAAAAGTTTGAAAACCACCAAATCGGACCAGTAACAGCAGAGTTACGGCCCTTGATTTCTTTAAATATGCTATATTTTTTGCCTTGTTAAGGCGATAGGGCCTTCAATTTTCATCTGATCTTTACCAAACTTTACCATATTTTTTGACTTTTTTTCTTTTATTATTTTTAATTTCTTTATTTTTTTGCTCTACTGGCCAAGGGCCAGCAGAGCTTATGGGATGGTGTGTTGTCCGTCTTCCGTCGTCCATCGTCCGTCGTCTTTCCGTTAACTTTTCTTCAAACGACATCTCCTCAGAAACTGCCTGGCTAATTTTGACCAAACTTCACATGGATGATCCTTAGATGAATGCCTTTTAGATTTGTTAAAATTAGGTCAGCACTACATCCAAGATGGCTGCCATTACCATATATGGTCGAAACCTTAAAAAAATTCTTCTCCAGAACCGCTTGACAGATTTCAACAGTTTTTCTTTTAAAATGATCGCCAACGCCTAGACTATCAAGTTTATTCAAATAAAGTCCCCGGGGTCAAAAATGGCCGTGCCCCGGGCGTACAAATTTTGTATATTGAGGTTTTGCATGTTTTTCATATTGACATATTCATAACTTTCACATGACATCATCAAAATAAGTTGACCAATCAGTGATCAATAAAATAAAAGATATCCACATTCTGGTAGGGGGTAAACTCGATGTTTATCGTTGGTGCTCAACTGACTTTAGCCCTTTATAAAACTAGTTTGTAGTGATAATTATATTGAAAGCTTTATTTTTTGTGTACATATATGTATCTTCTGTTGGTGTTGTCTGATTTTAAAACACCAATATGATTACATTTAATTTAAATCATGGTCTAATATTTTCATTTTTCAGATAGAGATTGAGGATAAAGTCCGAGTAAACCCCTTTATTTTCACCTACTGAATATCTCAACATACCGGAAGTTGACCAGATGTGAAAGTTATGAATAGGAAACAAGAGGCCCTCTTTACGCTCTACTGGCTAACACGGCTCTTATAACATCAATGAAGCGAGTGACTGCCATTAAAGTTTTTTAGAAGTTTCGGGCAAAAAACAGCTTTTTAACTAAATCAAGGGCCATAACTAAAGAATCTGGTAAAGTTTGGTAAAGATCAAATGAAAAATGAAGCCCCTACCATATTAACTATGCAAAATATAGCATTTTTAACTAAATCAAGAGCCACAACTCCTCTGTTACTGGTCCGACTGGTCCAACATAGAGCAAAAAATGAAAAAAAATAAAAATAAACAAGAGGTCAATGACCTTGAAGCTCTACTGATTGATTTTGATTTCAGGAAGTTGTCGCTACAGACTTGTTTTTTGAAAATCTATTTTTAACCATGGCGGCCATCTTGAATTTTCGTCCAACCTGAAATTTTTCTAGGACCAATTAGACATTAAGAGCAACATTCCTGTGAAGTTTCATGAAAATCCGTCAAGTAGTTTCAGAGGAGTAGTCGCTACAAGTTTTCATTATATAACTCTATGTAAACAAAGATGGCCACTGGCAGCCATGTTTAACGTCAAATCAAAACGATTTTCGCGAGGACCAACATCATGTCATACTGATCATTTTAGAAAAAGTCCCATATCAATATCTCTTATAGTTTTGAAGAAGTAGTCGCTACAAACTTATTTATTTTAAATCTATTTATAGCTGTGGTGGCCATCTTGAATTTCCGGCCGACCTGAAATTTTTCTAGGATCAACTAGACATCAAGAGCAACATTCCTGTGAAGTTTCATGAACATCCGTCAAGTAGTTTCAGAGGAGTAGTCGCTACAAGTTTTTACTATATAACTCTATGTAACCAAAGATGGCCACTGGCAGCCATGTTTAAAGTCGAATCAAAATATTTTCCACAAGGATCAACATCATGTCATGCTGATCATTTTAGAAAAAGTCCCATATCAATATCACTTACAGTTTTCAAGAAGTAGTCGCTACAAACTTATTTTTTAAAAATCTGTTTTTAGCTGTGACGGCCATCTTGAATTTCTGGCAGATCTGAAATGTTGCTAGGATCAATTAGACATCAAGAGCAACATTCCTGTAAAGTTTCATGACAATCCGCCAAATAGTTTCAGAGGAGTAGTCGCTACAAGTTTTCATTATATAACTCTATGTAAACAAAGATGGCCGCTGGCAGCCATGTTTAACGTTGAATCAAAACGATTTTTGACATGGATCAACATCATGTCATGCTGATCATTTTAGAAAAAGTCCCATATCAATATCAATTATAGTTTTCAAGAAGTAGTCGCTACAAACTTGTATTTTAAAACTCTATTTTTAGCTTTGGCGGCCATCTTGGATTTCACATCAACATGAATTTTTGCTAGGATCAACTAGACTTTATGGGCAACATTTCTGTAAAGTTTCATGAATATCCATCCAGTAGTTTTAGAGGAGTTCTCGCTACAAATAAAAGTTTACGGACAGACGGACAGACGACGGACGCCGCACCCAGGCATAAGCTCTGCTGATCAGAGTGATCTCTGATCAGTAGAGCTAAAAATAAATTAATATTTCAAAAAAAAAAAAAAAAAATTATCAAAAAAATATCTATGAAAAAAAATAAAAATATATAATAATTAAAAATAATATAAAACAAGAGGCCCAAGAGGGCCTGTGGACGCTCTACTGGCTCTAGATAAAGTTTATGTATAAGGGGCCATAACTCTTTCAAATATCGTTCAACCAGAACATGGTGATGATATACTCAACTAGGCTTGGTACTGATTGTCCCTGACAAGTTTCGTTGAAATCAAGCCAGAGGTTCAGGAGAACTAGTCTGTACGAAGTTTGTGTATTAAAACCTTTAAGGGGTCATAACTCTGCCAAAATTCATTCAACCACAACACGGCAATGACAGGTACAACTATGCTTGGTACTGATCATCCCCATCAAGATTCGTTGAAATCCAGCAAGGAATTCAGAAGAGACTAATCTGGACAACGTTTGGCTATTAAAACCTTTAAAGGGCCATAACTCTGCCAAAAATAATTCAACACGAATATGGCGACGATATGCACAACTAGGCTTGATACTGATCATCCTTGTCAAGTTTCGTTAAAATCCAGTCAGGGGTTCAGGAGAACTAGCCCGGAAAATGTTTATGTATCAAAAAACTTTAAAGGGCCATAACTCCACCAAAAATCTGTTAACCAGAATGCCACAATGATATGCACAACTATGCTTGCTGCTGATCATCCCTGTAAAGTTTCGTTGAAATGTGGGGAGGCATTCAGGAGAACTAGTCCAGACAAAGTTTGTGTATTAAAACCTTTAAAGGGCCATAACTCTGCCAAAAATCATTCAACCGAAACACGGCAAAGATTTGAACAACTAGACCTGATACTGATCATCCTTATCAAGTTTCGTTCAAATCCAGCCAGGGGTTCAGGAGAACTAGTCCAAAGTTTGTGTATTAAAACCTTTAAAGGGACTCCACCAAAATCATTTAACTGGAACACAGTGACGATATGTACAACTAGGCTTGGTACTGATCATCCTTGAAAAGTTTCATTGAAATCTGGCCAAACGAAGGCCCTTTCTTCTTAATCAGGCCAAAATATAGCATATTTCAGAAAATCAAGGGCCATAACTCCGGTGTAAATGGTCCAATCTGGCTGTTTTGAAACTTGTTGGAGCTTTCATTGATAGTAACAATCTGATAAAGTTCGGATGAAAAATGAAGGCCCTATCATAGTATTAACGAGGCAAAATATAGCATATTTAACTAAATCAAGGGCCATAACTCCGCTGTTTCTTGTCCGATCTGGTTGGTTTTCAAACTCGTCAGAGCTTTCATTTATATTAACAATCTGGTAAAGTTTGGTAAAGATCGGACGAAAAATCAAGACCCTATCATAATATACTTTTTTCAACTAAATCAAGGGCCATAACTCCATTGTTGCGGGTCCGATCTGGCTGGTTTTCGAACTTGTCCAAGCTTTCATTAATATTAACAATCTGGTAATGTTTGGTAAAGATCGGATGAAAAATGAAGGCCCTATCGTCTTAACGAGGCAAAATATAGAATTATTAACTAAATCAAGGGCTATAACTCTGCTGTTGCTGGTCCGAACTGGCTGGTTTTCGAACTTGTCCAAGCTTTCATTAGTAGTAACAATCTGGTACGGTTTGGTAAAGATCTGATGAAAAATGGAGGCCCTATAGTCTTAACGAGGCAAAATATAGCATTTTTAACTAAACCAAGGGCCATAACTCCGCTGTTATTGGTCCAATCTGGCTGGTTTTTAAACTTGTCCAAGCTTTCATTGATATTAACAATCTGGTAAAGTTTGATAACGATCGGATGAAAAATGAGGGCCCTATCGCCTTAACGAGGCAACATATAGCATTTTTAACTAAGTCAAGGGCCATAACTCCGCTGTTACTGGTTCGATCTGGCTGGTTTTCGAACTTGTCAGAGCTATCATTGATATTAACAATCTGGTGAAGTTTGGTAAAGATCGGATGAAAAATGAAGGCCCTATCGTCTTAACGAGGCAACATATAGCATTTTTAACTAAGTCAAGGGCCATAACTCTGCTGTAACTGGTTGGATCTGGCTGGTTTTCGAACTTGTCCGAGCTTTCATTGATATTAACAACCTGTTAAAGTTTGTTAAAGATCGGATGAAAAATGAAGGCCCTATCGTCTTAACGAGAAAAAAGTTAACGACGGACGACGGACGACAGACGACGGACGACGGACGACGGACGACGGACGGACGGACGGAAGACGGACAACTCGCCATCCCATAAGCTCTGCTGGCCGTTGGCCAGTAGAGCTAAAAAAGAGTCCTAAAATCTGCTAAAGTTTGGCAAACTTAAGATGCAAAATCAAGTCCCTATCGTATGACGAGGCAAATTGTAGCATTTTTAACTAAATCAAGGGCCATAACTCCGCTGTTACTGGTAAAATCTGGCTGGTTTTCGAACTATAGACATTAACAATCTGATAAAGTTTGGTAAAGATCGGATGAAAAATGAAGGCCCTATCGTATTAACAAGTGCAAAATATAGCAATATAGCATTTTGAACTAAATCAAGGACCATAACTCTGCTGTTACTGGTCCGATCGTGCTGGTTTTCAAACTTGTCCGAGCTTTCATTGATATTAACAATGTGATAAAGTTCGGTAAAGATAGGATGAAAAATGAAGGCCCTATCGTCTTAACGAGGCAAAATATAGCATATAGCATTTTTAACTAAATCAAGGGCCATAACTCCGCTGTTACTGGTCCGATCTGGCTGGTTTTCGAACTCATCCGAGCTTTCATTGATATTAACAACCTGTGAAAGTTTGGTTAAGATTGAATGAAAAATGAAGGCCATATCGTCTTAACGAGACAAAAGTTAACGCCGACGCCGACGACGGACGGACGACGGACGGACGACGGACAACTCGGCATCCCATAAGCTCTACTGGCCGAACTAAAAACTTTAAAAAATCTTCTCTGAAACCACAAGGCACAGAGCTCTCATGTATTACATGTAGCATCAGCTTATGGTCCTCTACTAAGTTTGTTCAAATGGTGACCCTCGGGTCAAATTTGTCACCGCCCCGGGGGTCACAGTTTTACATAGACTTATGTAGGATTTTTTTTTAAAAAATCTTCTTCTCGGAAACTACAACAGCCAGAGGTTTGATATTTTGCATTCACTATAAGCTTATGGTCCTTTACCAAGTTTGTTCAAATTCTGACCCTCGGGTCACATCTGGCCCCGCCCCAAGGGTCACATGTTTTACATAGACATGTATAGGGAAAAACTTAAAAAATCTTCTTCTCTGAAACTACAACAGCCAGAGGTTTGATATTTTGTATTTACTATAAGCTTATGGTCCTTTACCAAGTTTGTTCAAATTGTGACCCTGGTGTCACATTTGGCCCCGCCCCAAGGGTCACATATTTTACATAGACATGTATAGGGAAAAACTTAAAAAATCTTCTTCTCTGAAACTGCAAGAGCCAGAGGTTTAATATTTTGCTGTTGCCATAACCTTATAGTCCTTTACCAATTTTGTTCAAATGGTGACCCAGAGGTCAAATTTGGCCCCATCCCGGGGGTCACAGTTTTACATAGGCTTGTATAGGGAAAAACTAAAAAAAATCTTCTTTTCTTGAACCACATGGCACAGAGCTCTCATGTATTACATGTAGCATCAGCTTATGGTCCTCTACAAAGTTTGTTCAAATTGTGATCCTGGTGTCACATTTGGCCCCGCCCCAAGGGTCACATGTTTTAGATAGACATGTATAGGGAAAAACTTAAAAAATCTTCTTCTCTGAAACTGCAAGAGCCAGAGGTTTAATATTTTGCTGTTGCTATAACCTTATAGTCCTTTACCAATTTTGTTCAAATGGTGACCCAGAGGTCAAATTTGGCCCCATCCCGGGGGTCACAGTTTTACATAGGCTTGTATAGGGAAAAACTAAAAAAAATCTTCTTTTCTTGAACCACATGGCACAGAGCTCTCATGTATTACATGTAGCATCAGCTTATGGTCCTCTACAAAGTTTGTTCAAATTGTGATCCTGGTGTCACATTTGGCCCCGCCCCAAGGGTCACATGTTTTAGATAGACATGTATAGGGAAAAACTTAAAAAATCTTCTTCTCTGAAACTGCAAGAGCCAGAGGTTTAATATTTTGCCCCCCCCCCCCCCCCCCCCCCCCCCCCCCCCCCCCCCGGGGGTCACAGTTTTACATAAATGCTTGTTTAGGGAAAAACTGGAAAAAATCTTCTTCTCTGGAACTGCAAGAGCCAGAGGTTTAATATTTTGCATTTGCTATAAGCTTATGGTCCTTTACCAAATTTGTTCAAATTGTGACCCTCGGGTCACATTTGACCCCGCCCCAAGGTTTTACCTAGACATGTATAGTGGAAAACTTAACAAATCTTCTTCTCTGAAACTGCAAGAGCCAGAGGTTTAATATTTTGCATTTGCTATAAGCTTATGGTCTTCTACAAAGTTTGTTCAAATGGAAACCCTCGGGTCACATTTGACCCCGCCCCAAGGGTCACATGTTTTACCTAGACATGTATAGTGGAAAACTTAACAAATCTTCTTCTCTGAAACTGCAAGAGCCAGAGGTTTAATATTTTGCATTTGCTATAAGCTTATGGTCTTCTACAAAGTTTGTTCAAATGGTGACCCATTGGTCACATTTGGCCCCACCCAGGGGGTCACAGTTTTACTTAGGCTTGTATAGGCAAAAAATGCCGTGGTACGGCGTTCGTCATCCATCCGTGCGTCCGTTTGTCTGTCCGTCTGTCTGTCCGTAGACTTTTATTTGAGCTCCTCTGAAACTACTGGATGGATATTCATGAAACTTTACAGAAATGTTGCCCATAAAGTCTAGTTGATCCTAGCAACAATTCATGTTGATGTGAAATCCAAGATGGCCACCAAAGCTAAAAATAGAGTTTTAAAATACAAGTTTGTAGCGACTACTTCTTGAAAACTTTAAGTGATACTGATATGGGACTTTTTCTAAAATGATCAGCATGACATGATGTTGGTCCTTGTCAAAAATCGTTTTGATTCGATGTTAAACATGGCTGCCAGCGGCCATCTTTGTTTACATAGAGTTATATAGTAAAAACTTGTAGCGACTACTCCTCTGAAACTACTTGGCGGATTTTCATGAAACTTTACAGGAATGTTGCTCTTGATGTCTAATTGATTGTAGCATTTCAGATCGACCGGAAATTCAAGATGGCCACCACAGCTAAAAATAGATTTTTTAAAAAAAAGTTTGTAGCGACTACTTCTTGAAAACTATAAGTGATATTGATATGGGACTTTTTCTAAAATGATCAGCATGACATGTTGATCCTTGTCGAAATTTATTTTGATGCGACTTTAAACATCTTTGTTTACATAGATTTATATAGTAAAAACTTGTAGCTACTACTCCTGAAACTACTTGACAAATTTTGATGAAACTTTACAGGAATGTTGCTCTTGATGTCTAAGTGATCTCAGAATTTTTTTAAGTCGGCCGGAAATTCAAGATTGCCGCCATGGCTAAAAACAGATTTTTAAAAAAAAGTTTGTAGCGACTACTTCTTGAAAACTGTAAGTGATATTGATACGGGACTTTTTCTAAAATGATCAGCATGAACTGATGTTGATCCTTGTCGAAAATTATTTTTAATCAAAATTAAACCTGGGCACCGTGGCCATCTTTGTTTACATTTTGTATAGGTGGGGTACGAGTGTCTGACCAAAGAAGAGATTCCAGATTGTCTCGTGGTAGCAGTTAGCACACTACGCACGGGGGATTTTCTCACCCCCAGGGTTTTGCGTTTGTTGTTGTTCTTATGCATATTGTACACAAAGGTGGTACAATGTGTTTATCACCGACAACAGTTGATTACGGTTACTTACTACCCTGTATAATTATGGACAGTATAGTATGGTTATTATATAACCATGTATGATTGCTTTTGTGTTAAGTAACCAGTCAATTAGTTTAACAGTTTTTAATGTTTGTATGTGTATATTATGTATACACACTGTTTCTATGTAACACGTATGTTATAGACACACTCTATGTGTCACGTGTGTTAATAGCACAGAAATCGTCTCTGATTCCACTCGGATAGACAATAATCCGAACTGCAAGAGCGCTTTCGGTCTTGAAACCTTCTTCAGTTGCAACATGCAATCCTAAACGATTTCTATTTAATATATAAATTCTCTCATTTACTGATGTAATGAGGTTTATACCGGTACACTGTGATTAACCAATTAAGTATATATAGTGTATTCAATCTGTCTGAGTTAGTTAGTAATACATATTCAATACTTTATATATGTGTGGTTCTTATTGAGAACTGCTATTTTAAAATACAATAGTACTGTAAGACAAATCGGGTAGGTACCGAATGTATTGTCTTTTAATGAGCATGCAATGCAGCAAGATGTTCAGACACGACTGGGTTGGTACCGTCTTAAATGTGTCTTATAGGTAGCATGTATTTTGAAGAAAACACTATTTATAATTACTCGTCGGGTTGGTATCGAGACAAAATTTGGAGTATCTCCAAATGTGAGTAAATATGTTCTCATAACAAATATATTAGCAAAATAAGACACGAATGTGTCATATATTCCGAGGAATATGCAGTTTACACGTCGGGTTTGTACCGAGACAAATGCTGGAGTATCTCCAGTAGTGTGTAAATCTGTACTGTATATAGCTATGTAGATTACACGTCGGGTTTGTACCGAGACAAATTCTGGAGTATCTCCAGAAGTATGTAAATCTGTACTGTATATAGATTGCTAATAGAAGTGAAATATATAATGTTTTCAGAGCTGAAAACATGCGTGTAACTCAGTCGATGTAGGGACAGCGACTGCCTACCTATCTCGCTGCTGGTGTTTCTACAAAGTGTAGTGTGTTGGTTATTAATTGGTTCCATCTGTGTGTCTACCGTCTTCCTTTTGATAACTGTTTCGACGCGAATCAATTGACGCACTCAGTGCGGTCAATTAGTTCACGCTCAAGGTGAGAAATTCTTCTGACCATACTACCGCCGATATATCATGATTAATTACCCTTCGGCAGTACTTCTGATACTGTACGAGATCTCGATTGGGTAATAGTTAAAAATGCGTTAATGTCATTTTTCAGTAAACCACCAGATATTAGAATCTAACAGCCGTGTTTACTTCCAAGAGCATATTTTATAAGTGTCTCTTTATGTATTTCTTTCTCTATGCGTGTATAAATATAGTTTTTATTAAAATAAAAACAAGAGTATATATTTTCCCTAAAACAAGTTTAGTGTACCTTTTAGTATATCTTTTATTTGAATTTTCAGTTGAAATCCTTAGTATAATTCAATCCATGATAGTCACGATGTATGTGTGATGTAATTTGCATAGACAATTGGCACGTTGTGTTTTACCTTGGTATACGACGGCTTGTGTGCTTTTTAATTGTATGACATTGTGTTGTGTCTATGTCGCCATACACTGTTTGATTTGCCTGTCAGTTTCAGTGCTCGTTAGTGTATTTTTAACATAAGCAAGCTTATCTTTCCATTGTTTTCCTGTAAGTGTATCGTATTTGTTAGTCTACATATATGTTCTATATCTCTATATATTCATATTTTTATTCCTATTCCTGAGAATTATTTAATTTAAATACATATTGTGTGTATTTATGGCATTTCTAGTCGGCCGGAGGGCACAAACATACATGTACACATCCATGTACATACACATCCATACATGTATGGATGCCCACGGGATATTGTTAAGAGTACAGTATAACCACAATGGTTATATTTGGTAGCAGCTTTTGGTTTATTCCGTTAGTTGCAGACTAAACTTATTTCAAATAATACGTCACGTGAGGTGTTCGTATTTTATTAAATGGGTATGCTACTTTACCTATTACCTATATGGAATAGGCTAAGTTGGTATATACCATATACGTGTAGTTTGAAGAGACTGCGTTACTGATTCATTGATGTTAGAAAGGAAACGTAATTGCAGCACTTTAGATAGAGTAACACATTCGTATATATAATGAATTTATGTTTTTTCAAAAACAATACTGGGTGAGATTCGTGTATACACTGTGAACTCTCAGGCGAATAATTACGATATAATAATGTCCATCAGTTATTGCAACTCAATAAAACTAGTGTTAGTTTTATTCCGTAAGACTACATCAAGTAGATATAAAAGTCGAACAGACAAAGTATGCCGTGTTTACTTCCAAGAGCATATTTTATAAGTTTCTCTTTATTTTATAAAAACTTGTAGCGACTACTCCTCTGAAACTATTTGGCGGATTTTCATGAAACTTCACAGGAATGTTGCTCTGAATGTCTAATTGATCCTAGCAAAATTTCAGATCGGCCAGAAATTTAGGATGGCCGCCACAGCTAAAAATAGATTTTTAAAAAATAAGTTTGTAGCGACTACTTCTTGAAAACTATAAGTGATATTGATATGGGACTTTTTCTAAAATGATCAGCATGACATGATGGTTATCCGAGTCGACCATTATTTTGATTCGACATTAAACATGGCTGCCAGTGGCCATTTTTGTTTACATAGAGTTATATAATGAAAACTTGTAGCGATTACTCCTCTGAAACTACTTGACGGATTTTCATGAAACTTCACACGAATGTTGCTCTTGATGTCTTATTGATCCTAGCAAAATTTCAGGTCTGCCTGAAATTCAAGATGGCTGCCATGGCTAAAAATAGATTTTCAAAATACAAGTTTGTAGCGACTACTTCTTGAAAACTATAAGTGATATTGATATGGGACTTTTTCTAAAATGATCAGCGTGACATGATGTTGGTCCTTGTCAAAAATCGTTTTGATTTGATGTTAAACATGGCTGTCAGCGGCCATCTTTGTTTACATAGAGTTATATAATGAAAACTTGTAGCGAATACTCCTCTGAAACTACTTGACGGATTTTCATGAAACTTCACAGGAATGTTGCTCTTGATGTCTAATTGATATTAGCAAAATTTGTAAATATGAAAATTTACTGATTCATAGGGAAAAAATGACAGTGACTGTTTGAAAAATATGTAATACTTAATGGCAATAATGCTGTATATGACCAAAATTTATTCATTTGCAGTGCTTTTTGTCTCGCCTTTTCGAAGAAAAAGAGACATAGGTGTTGCTTTTCCGGCGGCGGCGGCGTCAACATTCAAGTTTTGCGTTTGAAATCATTGAATTTATATCTGTCCTTCAAAGCCTGCAAATGGCAAAACATTATCTGTGACCAGTGTACACAAGAACAGCTTTTGATTAGTAATACAGGACTGTCAGGTTAATAAGTTTATTTACTATTGAATGTTTTATTTATTTAATGAAATAACAGTTAATGCATGGAACATTCAATACACACCTTGTTCCAAGGTCCAGTCAAGGTTCTGTTTCAGCCATCCAAAGTTAGAGGAAACAAGAGGCCAAAGTGGGCCTATGGACGCTCTACTGGCTAACATGGCTCTTATAACATCAATGAAGCGAGTGACTGCCATTTATGTTTTATTGGAAGTTTCGGGCACAAAACGGCTTTTTGACTCAATCAAGGGCCATAACTAAAGAATCTGGTAAAGCTTGGTAAAGATCAGATGAAAAAATAAAAGCC